>CM064499.1:15422785-15535285 GCA_032716605.1 Paralithodes platypus | reverse complement strand
AAAGTACCAGAACCCCACCTTAAACTTAAAGTTGCCCAGAGGCTATCTTCTGACGCCACAAGTCGACGGCGCCAGCAGCAGTGCGTCTGGGACGTGTCCCGGTCCGAGAATGATCACCATCAGTAAGAGGTGAGTCGTTCCTTTGAGAATCCTCGGACCCAGCAATAACAGGTGGAGCATCAGATTGCAATGCGGAATCGAGCTCCAAAGCGTACAAATGTGCGATAGGACGAACAGTAGTTCCAGTGGCTCTCTTCAATAACGCCACCCGCTCTACAGAGTCTGCCCCCTTGTATACCTCCAACACGCGGCCCAATTTCCAGTATAAACGAGGACTATCTTCTTTAATTAAAACAACTTCACCAACTGTAGGTGCCGTTGGTCTACCAGAGGGAGTAACACTCCTTTCCCTCAATGCTAGCAGATATTCACTAATCCACCGTTTCCTAAAATCCTCGATTATCCTGGATATATACTGGTATCTCTTAGACACCGCTGCCTCAGAGTACAACGAGGGATCCTCCAACTCTACTATGGACTGGAAATCAGATGGAAACGCAGTCAATGGTTTTCCATATAGCAAGTGAGCTGGCGTTAATGGTAGTGGTTCTTGCAGGTCGGTGTACACATATGTAAGCGGGCGATCATTGACGACTGCCTCTATCTCTGTGAGGACTGTCGTCAACTCACTCAGACATATTATGTTCCAATAAGTCCGAGGAGGCGGAAGCCCCGGGATCATTGCCACTGCCTCGCACTACACTCACAACAACACTGCGGCCGTTAGAATTATCGGAGGAGGCTGAGGTTGCCACCAACGGTTTTATCGTAAGCTAACTTATCGGACTTACTGAGCTCATATGACGCAAAATCGCGTCATAAACTTATTGGAGAGGCATGGAGATAAGTCCATATGACGCGATCGCGTCATATGAGTTTTTGGTTATAAGTTCCATATGACGCGATCGCGTCATATATGTCGCAAGGAGTTAATAGAGCACGTCCTACTACCGCTCTGAGTCCTGACTTTACTATGCCGACACACCGTACCCACATTCCACCAAACCAAGGTGCCTTAACTGGAATGAACCTCCATTCACACTTCTTCTCTCCCAAAAAAGTGATGATAGTAGGATCACTACTCATGCCCTTTAGATATTTTGATGCTTCGACATAAGTGGGAGCATTGTCGCTAAGAATGAGTTGAGGGAATGAACGACGGGCACAAAACCGTCTAAACGCCAGCATAAATTCTTCGCTAGACATATTATCACATAGTTCTAGGTGTACCGCTCGAGACGTTGCACAGGTAAACAATAATATATAAACCTCATGCTCTCTCATCTTCAATGCCCCTGTGTAATCTAATCCTACAGCTTGGAAAGGTTCTACGTGCTTTACACGGCATTCAGGTAGAGGTGGAGCTGGTCCAGTTGCATATGGTTTACCTTTTAGTCTCTGGCATATTACACACTTTCTTACTACGCGTCGAGCTACTTGTCGAACTCTGGGTATCCACCATGTGAGACGTAAATTTGATATAATATGACATACCCCGTAGTGTTTTACTTCCTTATGTGCACGTATGATCAATAGATCAGTAACGTGATGTCTTGTTGGCATAAGTATAGGGCGGTTTGTGCCTTCTGTTACACCCGACCACTTCAGGCGACCCTCACACCTGATGAGGCCATGGTCTAGGTGCAACCTTAGTTGACGCACTATATTAGGCATTAATGTCTTATTCGAGCTTTGCAAGGATTCTAATTCATTGGAAAAGGTTTCTACTTGAACCCATTTGATCAAAGTTACTTCAGCTGCTTTAAATTCACGAGCATCAATGTTGTGACCCCTGTTGCAGAGTTGGCCCGTTACTTTAAGCTTGATATTGGATACATATCGCAATACCCAAGCGACAACTCTGACTAGTTTATTATAGTCACCGAATCTTGCCCACTCTATGATTGGACCCGGTGGCTCATTTGGTTGGACTGTAACTGCCACTGTTTCCAGTGGCAGAAGTCCCTCACCAACAGCATGCCAAATCGTCCATTCACTTTCATGGAGCAGCCACTTTGGACCATGCCACCACAATTCGGACTTCACTAACTGGCTAGCCGTTATACCCCTAGTTATGAGATCACTAGGGTTTTCTTTTGTATTTACATAATGATAAGCAACGTCTGGCAAAAGGGCTCTAATCTCATCTACCCGATTCCGCACATAAACTGGCAGAGACTTCTTGCTATGTATCCAGTTGAGTGCGACCTGACTATCGCACCAAATGTGAACGATTTCAATATTTAATTCGCTCTCGTATGCTGCGCGTACATGTTGCACCAGACGTGCTAAGAGCAGCATGGCAGTCAATTCCATTTTAGGGATAGTTACCTTTTTAACCGGGGCTACCTTGGCCCGGGCTGTAACTAAATGTGCCCCAAATGAAGTAACGACATATATGGCTACCCCGTATGCCATGGCGCTAGCATCGCAAAACGTGTGTAACGTAACGTCACCGAACGCCGCCACTTTACGAGGTATAGGTTTAGTACATAGGATGGCATACTCATTCAACAACAATGTCCCTTGGTCATTCAGGTCCTCGGGCAAACTGTCATCCCATCCTATTTTACATCTCCAAACTTCCTGCATTAGAATCCTTGCTCTTATGGTAACGGGTAATGCTAGACCCAAAGGATAAAAAAAAATTGCAACTTTGCTCAACAGACTTCTTTTTGTGTGCGCTCCTGTCTGCTGAGAAAAAGACCTTGTTTGAAAAGTTAGTATGTCATGTTTAGGTTGCCAGATCATTCCCAAATTTCTGGACTTTTCCTGGTTATGAGATGCTGTACCGTCCACCTGTATCAAACTCTGAAGATCTTCACTATCAGTAACCCACTCGCGGAGAAATAAATGTGCATCGTCAAACAATCTGCGTGCTTGCCAGTATGTATATAACAAATCATCCTGACTATCGCTAGAACCCTGCAAATTGTCTATATATAATCCGCAAGATAGTTTACATGTGTCCTCATGAGTATCAGCTAGATGTTTTTTGATTGTGGCATTTAACAAAAACTGCGAACACGTGGCCCCAAAGAGTACAACCCGAAAACGGCATATTATGACCGGACATTCAGAGTCGCTAATGTCGCTGAACCAAAGAAAGCGGGTAACATCTCTATCTTCCTCCTTTAGCTTGACCATCATGAATGCCTTCTCAATGTCACTGGTATAGGCGTACTTCCCCAGCCTAAACCGCAATAGATGTTGGGACAGGTCCGACACCATGGACGAACCTGTCAACAGGCAGTCATTTAGACTGGGTTGTTGACCTTGATGGGCAGAGCAGTCATATACCACCCGTATTGGTGTGGTGACGCTGTCTTTCCTTACCCCATGATGGGCCAGATAGTGAACCCTACCCTTCTTAACACCTTATTGGCGGGCTAGGCGGTCTAGGGGACCGTAGCGCCCAGCGTTTTTTTTGTACCCTAAATAGGGTTGTTTATGTGATCATTTTCATGCCTAAATAAGACCCAGAGCGTAAAACAAGTATCTATCCCTGAAAGGGCGTAAACAGAGCTTTCCAATGACACCCGAACCATCCTTGTACGACCACTGGTTCTCTTGCAACAATCGAGCAACACGAGTGCAAAAACCCTATAATTAGGTAATTTCCTTACATAATTCCCTTGTGTAGTGAGTGAGAGGTGGAGGAGGGTGGGATTCATGTCAGTAGGTCCGCCGCGGTGGTCTGGAGCAGTCATACGCTTGCTATGCTCCTCCCACCACTCATCTATCTCTCTCAGCAACATTACGTGGTGAAAATGGCACACGACATAAGTTGTGAACCGCCACTTAGTCCATATTTATTTCACACGACATAAGTTGCGCGCCGCCAAAGAAGGGTTAATCAGTTCCTTGACATCGACTCTCTCAATAAAGCCCCCATCTTCATAACTCTGAAATACATCGTCATACACCTGGCGCGTGCTCGGTTCGTTAGACAATTTACGCTGTAATGCGCGCAAGCAACCTAATGCCAAACCATAGTTGGTAGGCAGGCTTATCTCACTGTTCTTCCAGGGTAAACTAACTTTATATTGCTTGTCTGAGGCACAGTAGCTCACAGACTCGTCAAACCTTTGTAGCGCAACTTCCGAGTCATAATCAGTCTCCATAGGATTAATGCCTATGTGATCCAATCTCCACAGTCGTTCCAGGTCGAACTCGGCAGCCATCTTAGGGTCACTAGGTTGGGAATCCTCCCTTCCCAACTCCTCTGCCGCGGTTACATTGACTCTATATATCGAGACCGTGTCGACCAGGACCTTTGACTGTGTAGTATGCACCTTTCCGCTCATGCAATATCCAAATTTAGTGGGGATTAAAATTACACCACACATCTTTTTAAATCCAGGGTATACTACATCATAATAATGATCCACATCAAGTAGAACATGCACCTCACTCTGATTTCCCATGGGATCTGACAAGTTAACCCCTTTGCTACGTAATGCGTGTTCCACCTTCTTCACTCCTACAGATACATATTCTGGTAGGGTGTCTACTACGATACATGTCATAAAGTACCGTTTTTTACGGTAGAAATATGAAATTTCCGCTATCTCGTAGTCTTGTTTGTCAGTAACCCCTGTGAAGCCCTGCAATCGAAGAGTCTCAGCCCCTACGATTCGGTGCTTCAGTCCCACTAAGACGGACCTCTTTATAAAGGAACGTTGAGACCCTTGATCTAGAAGTACAACAAAACTATTATTGCTGGATATGTGCAGTTGGGAGCAGAGCAAAACTATTATTGCGGGATATGTGCAATTGGGGGCAGAGTAGAATAAAGGATTAGAAACTGGCCAATCAGTGCACACATAGGCGGTGCAGGTGTGGTATAGGCAGCTTTTTTCGTGGGCTAATTACTAGATGCTGATTGTTCAGATGGTTTGCAACTTTATGTCCTTCAGTCCGACCCCCAAATCCATCAAACCCGTCCCCTTTGTAAAATCCTCGTCGCTGATTAGTCAGGGCGTTTTTCACCACAATTTCAATGAAAATAATATTGTATTTAAAAAATTTAGTATATGGTTACAGTATTTGATCACTACCTCTAATGACAGACTTTTATGAAATTGTACACATCATAACAAATAATTATACACAATCTTACATATATTATATAATAAACTATACTCAACACTGATGTATCTTGCAAACTGCTTGTCAATATTTGAGGCTTCGATGGAATATCACAAATCAAAAGCAACTATTTTCAAGAAGAGAGGAGGAGAGATGCATTTGCTGAATTAGGTCAGAGAGTCAAGTGTCAAATGTAAGTGCTCAGTAGGACTAAGGTATAAACCCTCCCAAAGACGAGAGAAAATTCCAACACATCCGCAGGCGACTGGGACACAGCGACGTCTCAAGAAGTCTCACGGGCACACCCACCGCAATAAAAACACGAGGGAACTGACATGATGCACTTCCGAATAACACCACAACATTCATATGTATTAAACACCAGAACTGAAAGGGAACAAAGTAAAAGTGTTCCTATTCATAGTGCTTACATTACAGAATATTTAACTCTTCTATTTTCTTTTTCAGGTACCCAAATTGGCTGAGTTGCAGCCTATTTTCTCTTCGGAAATTCCAAGGTACGAGTTATATAGGAAAACATATTCATGTTCACAATATATAATCTACAATAGTTGGCCAACTAATTCCAAGTAGAACCCTGTAACACTCCAAAGAAAACATTATTCTTAACAATTTAGCAAAATTTGGATATTTAACCATTAGAGAGTAAGACACTAAGACTATAAACCTATTGATATATAATGAGTAAGATAGTTACTACAGTCAGTGTTCAGCCCCTAAGAATAGAAGTCTACCCATAGCGGCTGAAAAATATCAAGTAATATTTGCGAGTCTAAATGATAACCCTATTATGTGACTCCTGCCGCATCATAATATATTCCTGTTGGTGTGTGGGAACTGACCAGCGTGAGAATGGTAATCAGATACCAATTACTGCTACAGGTGGATAAGGTTACTAGTTATATTCTCCTTCATCTCGCACACAGTCACACACTTCAACACACACATACACAAAGGAGTACAAAGGAGTACAAAGGAAATCAAGCAACAACAGATCTAGTGACCCTTCTAGGCTGCTTGTCCTCCAAAACACTGAGGATCAAGTGTCCAAACAGTGGTTTAGAGTGGGTAAGGGAACATTGGAAAGGGAACTACTGCCCTGGAACTAATGTCCGTGGCAGGACTAGGAAGTTAGTGGGGGACATATGGGTTAGTAACTGAGAGGAGGATAAAATAAAGTTATTCATTTACAAACGCAGTCAATCGCGGGTTTGATGCGAGATATTTGTCTAGGCGGAATTTAAATGAATCAACGGTGCTGCAGTCTATAACGTCTCGGGGAAGCCCATTCCACAAGTTGACAACTCGATTGAAGAAGAAATTCTTAGATTCGTGTGAGTTAAAAGATTTACCAATAATTTTGCAACCATTTCCCCGCGTGTAATTAGATTGGTCGATAGTGAAGTACTTACTACAGTTCATATTGTCGATGCCTTTGATGATTTTGAACACTTGAATTAAGTCACCTTTTAATCTGCGCTGGGTTAAAGGAAATAGATTTAATTCTCTAAGACGCTCTTCGTATGGTTTGTTCTTTAGGCTAGGTATAATTTTGGTAACTCTACGTTGAATTCGTTCTAGCTTGTTTATGTCTTTTTGGCAATAAGGGCACCAACATTGAACGCAGTATTCCAGAAGAGGGCGGACTAAGAAATTGTAAAGGGTTAGGATAACGTCTTTGGATTTATGCTCAAATGACCTGCCTATAAAGCCAATTATTTTGTTTGCCTTCTTAACAACTTCTGAACATTGTTGACTCGGTTTTAGGTTACTCGATATTGTTACTCCCAGATCGGTTTCTCTGTTTACATTCTTAAGCTGAGTGCCATTCATCGAATGGTTTGCTTTCTCATTTAGGTATCCGATATGTAGTACTTTACATTTATCCGCATTGAAACTCATTTGCCAAATTTGGGCCCAATGTGACAATTTATCTAGATTGTGTTGCATATCGTCAACTTGATCTTTTGAGAGTATGCTATTTGCAATTTTTGTATCGTCAGCAAATTTTTAGATTGTACAGGTGAGACCCTCATCTATGTCGTTGATGTAAATTAGAAAGAGAATTGGTCCTAGTACCGATCCCTGGGGTACCCCGCTACTTACATTGGTCCATTTAGATGCCTTACCGTTTATGACTACTCTTTGCTTTCTGTCGCTGAGCCAATTTTCTATCCATTTCAACACACCGTCTTGTATTCCATGCGCTTTTAGTTTTAGCAGTAAACGTTTGTGGGGAACTTTGTCAAAGGCCTTTTGAAAATCAAGGTATATAATATCTACAGCTTTACTCTCATCGTAGAGGTTGAGGATATCGTGGAAGAAGTCTAAGAGGTTTGTTAAACAGGAACGTTTTTTACGAAAGCCGTGTTGAGTATCTTTAAATATGTTATTTTCCTCTAAGTGATTTACGAGTCTGTCTCTTATGACCGTTTCTAGCATTTTACATACAACTGAGGTTAAGCTAATTGGACGATAGTTACTGGGTAGGGATTTGCTGCCTTTTTTGAATATCGGTGTTACGTTGGCTATCTTCCACTGATCAGGCATAGTTCCAGACTGCAAGGATTTATTGAATAGTAATGTCAGTGGTTTGGAGAGCTCATCCTTAGCTTCCTTTAGAACTCTAGGCGAGATTGTATCAGGTCCAGGCGTTTTATTTACCTTGAGTTTATCTAAACAATTCAATACTTCTCTCTCTGTAACGGCGATATTGCTTAGAACATCTGAATTATCAATCTGAATCGGCGATGGTGTAGGGATATCACTGAGGTCTTCTGTTGTAAAAACTGATGCAAAGAAGGTATTGAGTGCATTACTCATTTGTACTTCGTCTTTGGTGTATTCTCCATTTTCATCGACTAACGGTCCAACAGTTGAAGTAACTACTTTTTCTTTCTGATATAACTATAGAATTCTTTCGGGTTTGTTTTACTTTGATTCGCAATATGTAACTCTAGGGTCTTTTTACTTTGCTTAATTAACTTTTTGGCTTTGTGTCGTAGCTCTACAAATTTCACCCGTTCTTCGTCATTTTGTGAGGATTTTAATCTAACATTAGCAGATTTTTTAGCAAGCAGGCAGTTTGAAATATCTTTATTCCACCATTTGGGCTTATTATTATGGCCTGGATGCCGTATTTTCGATGGTATGCAGTCTTGCACTGCTTTTAGGTAAGTGGTTTCGAATAACTTCCAAGATGTATTTATGTCGTTATTGTTAATTAAAAAGCTCCAATCAGTTTCTTTAAACATAGCTCTAAGTTTATGAAAGTTTGCTTTCTTGAAATTAGGGACTTTTTCGATGCTACTATTTGGTTCGTTACTAGTAAAGTTTAAAGTGAAAGTTATCGTACGATGGTCGCTGTTACTGAATTCATCACCAACATTCAAATTCTCTATTAATTCTTCTTTTGTTGCAAGTACAATGTCAAGAACGTTATTACCACGGGTCGGTGTTCGAACAAATTGATAAAGCAAACTCTCTTGCAAGTTCGTATACAAGTCATGTCCGGAGTGTGAAGTAAGAGTATCGCCCCACTTGGTCACAGGTAAATTAAAGTCGCCAAAAAATACGGTATCTTGTGAGTTACTTACATCTGCAATTTGTTCATAAATTTCTCGGTCAGTTTGCACTGATTGAGCTGGAGGTCTGTATATTAATGCAAGTATTATTTTTGTACCTTTATTATTCTTTATTAACACAAAAGATGTGTCGACGTTCACAATTTGAGGTTTTGACAAGAGGGTCGGGTTAAGACTTTCTTTGATATAAAATAAAACGCCACCTCCATTTTTATTTATTCGGCTTTTCTCAAACATTACATAACCGGGAAGTGAATACTCCGCTAAAAGGTCTCTATCTACTGTATTGAGCCAAGATTCTGTTATACCAATCACATCATAATTTTCAGTAAACACTAGTTCTTCTAAATCTGAAAATGTATTGCTATGCTACGAGCGTTTGCATAGAAAACCTTTAAAGTTGCGGTTTTAAAACTCACAGAACGTTCTTTAATAAAAAATTTGGTTCTGATCGGATCTACATTTACATTCATGGCTGACATCGGTCCTCGGTCGTTATCCCTGGCGGTTTTGAATTTGGGTCGTGTTGGTGGAGCTTTATCCAAATTTGCGGTTCTTGACAGATTAGCATTTAATTCCTTCGCAGGTTGCCGCCCTCGCTGTCTTTGGTCCTCCTTCCTGGTTGTCCTGTGCTGAGTCGATTTCTTCTCCGAAAATCCTTCACCGCATCGTTGAGAAGACGCCCAAAACGTGCTACACGAGGTAGGTGGGTAGTTGTAATTTAATTGTGTAGCATATTTTGTTCTTTCTTCTTTGATTCCGTTGTTTGTGTTGTTTGTTCATATTTTTTCTTTCTTTCTTTCTTTCTCTCTCTCTCTCTCTCTCTCTCTCTCTCTCTCTCTCTCTCTCTCTCTCTCTCTCTCTCTCGCTCTCTCTAACTCTCTCTCTCTCTCTTTATTGATCTTGATTCTGCCGTCATCTATTTCGTAGTAATGCAAATCCTGTTTCACCATTACCTCCTCTTCCTCTAGTTCATAATTGTTTAAGATTATTATTTTTGAATTGATGAGTTATTCTTCTGTCCTACCATTTTATATTTTGCCTTTGCTTCTACTAATCTAACTAATTTATCAGTGTGTTTTCTTGTTTAATTCCAGTCTTCCATTCCTTATGCTAAAGTTTATCTCCTGAAACATCCCCTGCTTCATTATTAGTTTATAGTATATATGTTTGTATGCCTTCTTTCCTTTTAATTGTATCTTCTTGCCATTCGTACATAGCGTTTCATATTATATATATTTATCCTTTTTGTCATTGTATTGTTTTGCCTTTTCATCTCTTCACTTCATCTCTATTTTCATCTCATCTATATTCATCCCATCCTACGCTAGCTTCTTTTGTCTTCCCATGCACTCTTGTGTAACCTCCATTTCTTCATTTTTTAAATGTAGTGAAGATATGGTTTACACTGGAACACTTTATCTACAGGGGTTCATTAACTCGAGGGATTTATTCATAGAACAGATACACGAATACAAGTCATATAGTTCATTAAACAGAAAATGTAGTTTGGAAATTAACATAAGTTTAATACTAATTCACAGTACAATTAATGGGAAGGTAGGAAATTGAATTACAAGAATATAACAAAGCAGAACCTGTAAGAGATAGGCAAAGTTCTGGGGTGGAGTGGGGGGGAGGTATGTGAAGTATGTAATCTTTTAATGTGAGGTAGGGGAGGAAGTTTTGATGGGAACCGAATATAATCATATCCTTTTCAACGTCGTCAGAATCATCAAATGTGATCTAAGGTATGAATATATCAGACAAATGACAGACGGGAACAAGTAAATCGTTTTCCTTATGTTAGTAGGGATTTCGCAAAGGGAACAAAAAATACTATACTATAGTAACTCTGTCTCAAACTTCAACCCATCTCCGTGGGAGGCAGGTAACGGATAGTACGTCTCTAGTTTTACTAGGGGAGGAAAGGAAAGGGACAGAGGTAGGTCGAGCTGCTCCATTCTTCTCCTTCTTTACGTCTCGGCCCTGCAGGTCACGTCACCAGGGCTGCTATTCTTCCCTGCTTGTTGTCTCTGCTTTGTGCCAGGGTTGCTAGTCTTTCTCTGTTTTGTGCCAAGAATGCCAGGAATGCCAGAATCACTAGTAAGAATCACTAGCTGATGAGGTAGGAATCGCTAACCTCTGAGCTTTCCGGGAACTGTGGAAGGAATCACTATCCAGTCAGTTGGAATCACTAATCGATTGTCCATTAGGTGAGCTGACGAATAATTTTAGCAGTTATTCAACCTTAATTTTTTGCTACTCCTGTTGACTTTTGGATTGAGCTTTAAAAAGTACCTTTGTCCTGGGTTGTAAATAGGGTCATTGTGTCCTTGTGGTTCTGTGGATTGGACAGGTAGGTAAGGGGAACTTGGTCAACCTGTGAGGGCAGGAGGTGAGGGAAGAGGGGTGAGGCTGTGGCATGATGGGAGGTTAGGTTGGGGGTGGGGTTTGACTTTGAGGTGTTGGGTGACTGACATTTTCTTTAGGATTGGAAGGGTGGAGGGAAAACTGAGTTGAGGTGTTACTGGGAGGGGTTGCTTTCCTATAAGATGTAGAAGATCTGGTCATATTTTCACTCTCACAAACTTCCACAATTCTCTTAAGCAATAGATATCACTGCTTTTTTCACCTTTAATATAAACTACATAACAAGTTTTCCTGTCGTATGTTAATTAATTTTACAATTTTAATTTAATGTTTTCAGTATTGATAGTGTCTAAATATTTGTTATAATGATTACCATCAGACGATTTTGTTAAGATTACGAGTGACAACTCATAGTCAAGAAATTTAAAATTACCTTGAGTTACTCCTTCAGTACAATTATGACTTGATGCCTTAAATTCAAGCTGACACTATGCAATTTGTTTATGCTCAGGAAAAACTCCTCTAGTTAAATGGTTAACATGATCAATCATGTTACGCATTTCTCTATTATATTATGGTTATTCACAGACAATGTTATTGCACTTTGGAATTATCCCTTTAGATTAAGGGGTACTTATAATGGTACGTAACCCATTGATTCTGGAAGTGAAAGTTGGAATAAAATGTATTTTCTTGAAGGGGTTCAAATGGGGGACTTGCTGGGTTAGAGTAAATTTTCTTGATTTATTATCCTTTTTCTAGATTACTTTGGATAGCTAAAATTAGTCTCCTTTGGTTCAATGTATCTGTTGTTTATTATTGATTCCTTTGTATATGAATTTGTATTTCTATTCACGGACTGGGTGACAAGGGTTCAAATGTGCATGCTAAAATTATACTGTATACTGTATATACTGTATATAGGGTGTCCCAAAATAGGTGTGCAGAACTACATGATTGGGTTAACAAAACTATTCAAAGCTATACAATATTCTTATAAGTAAAATATCAAATTTATATTGTTACAGAGATATTGATAGATGAAAATTGTATTTTTCCATTTATTTCCCCATAAGACAGGTCCAGCTGTCAAAGGGCCTATACCAGCCTCACCTAAATGTGTTTATCTTGCCATATTATAAATACGATATTTCAATGTCATATGTTACAAATGATTAGAGGCATCGTAGGTCACCCTGGACTTGTTGAAAACTGTTTGACATGGAATAGTCCATTACAGGGTCGTGGGGAAGGACATTATATAAATAATTTAATATTTCCTTAATGGTTAAGATTTATAATTTTGTATAGACCATGTTATGCTTAGGAACATCCATATACCGGTAATTATATCCTGAAGTTCGGCACGCCAAATGTGGGACACCCTGTATTTATAGCTAATTTTTTTTTTTTTTTTTTTTTTTTTTTTTTTTTTTTTTTTGCCGATTTTGTTGTGGATTTTATGCAGATCGTTTGATAACGTTTCCCTTGCCTGGTTAACTTTAGAGGTAGACTACCACCTGAACATTTATAATGCCATGACAACAAGTATGGGTGGGATTTAAAACTGTCAAAGAGTTACTGAATTACTTAAATAAACGATATGTGTGTATGTATTTCTATTCATGTTGGTCCTCTCTTTCATGCATCTAATCCTCTCTTCCCTTTCATCGAAGAGAGGTATGTCCTAAGCTGAATAAAGTCGCATGAAGATGCCCCATTTAAACAAAAATAAAAATCCTCGAACTGGTACTCAATATTAAAGTTGCGTTCGATTTCTATATTTGTTGTCTTAGTCTGGGTTTTTTTTTTCTTCTTTGTTTTCTACGGATTTTTCTCTTATTCGTGTTATCAATTTGTAAGTTTGGTTCCCTAGGTCACCACTATTTCTTCCTATTGTTCAGTCCATTGGTCTTTAATCTGTTATCATCCCTCTTCATTTTCTCTTATTTTGCATACATTTCCTTCTCTTTCTACGACTACCACTTGATTCTCTACATCTTCTTTGGCCTGTTTTATATTAATCGTCTTGGCCCTTTTCATTTATGTCTCATCTCGTGAATCACTTTACAGTTTAAAGCTAGACATAAAAGTGGCGTCATATCATTGAAAGTGTCAGTTTATTCTCTTTTCTCTCTTTCCATACTAGTCATATCATTATCATTCTATTATCGTTCCCTGTGTAATCATCTCTTATTAATTCCGATATATTTCTAACAATTTTAGTTTATATCGATTACTGTATATAATTTTGCCCTTTCTAATTGTTTTATTCTTTTTATCCATTTTATTTTGTATTTTTGTTTCACATTGTATTACCTTTTCATCTTTCACTCTTTGTGTATACAATACTATTTTACGACACTCTTCCTTATCTTCTGTTTCCTCCTTTTCCTAGTGATTATCAGTTTTTGCTTTCATTTTCCTCCTTTTATCCCTTCGTTATTTCACATTCTCTAGTTTCCCTGCTTCTTTTTTTGTCTATTTTGTTTGTCCTCCCTTCCTATCCTTCTGTCTCTCTCTTCCTTCCATTGTCCCCTTCATCCCCAACTCTCATCTATCTGTTTTCCTCCACCCATGCTTTATTTTCCCCTTCCCTTCCTTCCTTCTCATTTTTGTTTTCTTCCTCTACTTCCATTTATTCCCTTACCTATTTTTCCTTCCATTCTTTCTTCTCCACTCTCCCTTTCTGCCCCCTCTTATTCCTGGCTATCCCATTTTCTTTGTAATTACTCTACTCACTCATTCCATATCCACTCCTTCTTTCCTTCCACCCGTCTCCCTCCTTCACTTCCACACCCTTTAGATCCTACCCATGAAGACAATTATACTGGGAGTAGTTGGCAGCAATGTTCAGTAGTTGGCAGCAATGTTCATACAATGTAGTTGGCAGCAATGTTCATACAATGTAGTTGGCAGCAATGTTCATACAATGTAGTTGGCAGCAATGTTCATACAATGTAGTTGGCAGCAATGTTCATACAATGTAGTTGGCAGCAATGTTCATACAATGTAGTTGGCAGCAATGTTCATACAATGTAGTTGGCAGCAATGTTCATACAATGTAGTTGGCAGCAATGTTCATACAATGTAGTTGGCAGCAATGTTCATACAATGTTCCTGATTTATTTTGTTTACCTCCTCTTTCTCAATCATTCACCTTATTCTATCTATTTTTCCTTATTATCTCCCATTCTTATGTCTTCTCTTCCCTCCTCCTCTCTTGCTCCCTTCCCCTATATGTCCCTTCCCTTTTTCCTCCTCTCTATACTTCCTTTCTTTCTTCCTCCCTCTCTCTTCCATCCTTCCTCCCTCCTTTCCTCCACACACATCACTTGATCGTCATAGCCGTGGAGAGGACAATATACCGGGGGTTAGTGGCCAACCATGTTTGTTTATGTGTGGAGAGAGAGAGAGAGAGAGAGAGAGAGAGAGAGAGAGAGAGAGAGAGAGAGAGAGAGAGATAATAATGGTAACACCCGTGGAGAGGACAATATGCCGGGGGTAGTGGGCAACCATGTTTGTTTATGTGTGGAGCTAGGGTGCAAGGAGGAGAGGGAGGGAGGGAGGGAGGGATTAGGTGGTCGGTGTAATGCAACCTCTACTGGCGACTCCAAGACTGACTGGGTGGGTTAACACTTTCTGTACGATGACGCCATTTTCATAATGTGAATAACGTTATGCGATATAAATCAGCCTCAATTATGTTGGGAATTGTAATTGGAATTTAAATGTTTATTTAACCAAATAAGTACATTTTATACTAAGTTAACATGTATATAATTACATTGCTCAAAAGGAAAATATATTCCTGCCGAGCCCTTTCAAAATAAATCTCTCGTAGAAGGCACATTCATTTGAGTGTACTCGAATATGTATAGTAAAACACTATTTGAGTGTACTCGAATATGTATAGTAAAACACTATTTGAGTCTACTCGAATATGTATAGTAAAACACTGTTTGAGTCTACTCGAATATGTATAGTAAAACACTATTTGAGTCTACTCGAATATGTATAGTAAAACACTGTTTGAGTCTACTCGAATATGTATAGTAAAACACTATTTGAGTCTACTCGAATATGTATAGTAAAACACTATTTGAGTCTACTCGAATATGTATAGTAAAACACTATTTGAGTCTACTCGAATATGTATAGTAAAACACTATTTAAGTCTACTCGAATATGTATAGTAAAACACTATTTGAGTCTACTCGAATATGTATAGTAAAACACTGTTTGAGTCTACTCGAATATGTATAGTAAAACACTATTTGAGTCTACTCGAATATGTATAGTAAAACACTATTTGAGTCTACTCGAATATGTATAGTAAAACACTATTTGAGTCTACTCGAATATGTATAGTAAAACACTATTTGAGTCTACTCGAATATGTATAGTAAAACACTATTTGAGTCTACTCGAATATGTATAGTAAAAACATTATTTGAGTCTACTCGAATATGTATAGTAAAAACTATTTGAGTCTACTCGAATATGTATAGTAAAACACTATTTGAGTCTACTCGAATATGTATAGTAAAACACTATTTGAGTCTACTCGAATATGTATAGTAAAACACTATTTGAGTCTACTCGAATATGTATAGTAAAACACTATTTGAGTCTACTCGAATATGTATAGTAAAACACTATTTGAGTCTACTCGAATATGTATAGTAAAACACTATTTGAGTCTACTCGAATATGTATAGTAAAACACTATTTGAGTCTACTCGAATATGTATAGTAAAACACTATTTGAGTCTACTCGAATATGTATAGTAAAACACTATTTGAGTCTACTCGAATATGTATAGTAAAACACTATTTGAGTGTACTCGAATATGTATAGTAAAACACTATTTGAGTCTACTCGAATATGTATAGTAAAACACTATTTGAGTCTACTCGAATATGTATCTCGAATATGTATAGTAAAACACTATTTGAGTCTACTCGAATATGTATAGTAAAACACTGTTTGAGTCTACTCGAATATGTATAGTAAAACACTATTTTTGAAAATCCACAACAATGGCAGATTTTATTTGCTCATATGAGCACATGAGGACATGAATCAAGATTAATATATCTAGAATTTAGTTCCACTTTTGATCTAGTTAATCATAAGGCTCTATTATTCAAACTCAGTTGCATGGGGATTGTTGGTTCAGTTTTAAATATAATTTCTACGTTTTTAACTAACAGACAACAACGTGTGGTAGTTGATGGCAATTTTAGTTCTTTTAACATTGTTAAATCTGGTGAACCTCAGGGTAGTGTAGTGGGCCCTCTGCTTTTTATCCTTTTTACTAGTGATATGTGGTGTGGAGTTTCCTCTAAAATGATTACTTATGCAGATGATGCCTCATTATATGCACCCATTACTTCTCCTGCTGAGAGAGATTTGATCGCCAATACTCTGAAAGATGATGTACTAAAAATTATTAGTTGGTGTGATCGTTGGGGTATGAAGCTGAACTCTGCAAAAACACATAGTCTTTTAATTAGTAGATCTAGGATACCTTTTCATTTGCATCCTGAAATTATAATAAATGATTCTGTAATCAATCAATGTACCAAACTTAGGTTACTGGGTGTGACTCTTGATTCAAAACATACTTTTGAGGCACACTTACGCTCAGTTGCCTCATCTATATCTCAGAAAGTTGGTCTACTACGTAAATGCAAAAAGATTCATTCAAGTGATGCTATTGTTCGGAACTGTTTTTACTCTTTTATTTTACCCTTCTTTGAGTACTGCTCTCCTGTGTGGCTCTCTGCCGCAGATTCCAATCTGATGCTTCTGGATCGTGCTTTTAATCAGATAGTTTCTGTTGCCTGACCTGGATGTTAACCTTGAACATCGTCGCCTTGTTGGGTCTTTGACTCTATTTCATAAGATATTTCTTAATGCTGATCATCCATTACATTTTAAATTTCCACCACCTTTTCGACCTGTTCATGTGACTAGATATTCCTTGGAGTTAAATAATCAGGCCTTTGTTCATGTTCATTGTAACACGTCACAATATTCAAGATGTTTTATCCCATCAATCACAAAATTCTGGAATACTCTCCCTAATGAAGTAGTGAATGAGGAGAGCTCCCAGGTTTTCAAGACGAGGGTTAACGCCTTTTTAGTTAGCTAGTTATATCTTCCTGGCTATTTGTGCCCTCCACTGAGACCCTTCTTCCTGGCTATTTGTGCCCTCCACTGAGACCCTTCGGGGTATATAGTCCCCACGGCTCTTCGGTAGGGCTCGCATGTAGCATCTGATAATAATAATAATAATAATATGATCCTACATAGCCTATATAATGTATTGTATGTATGAATAACACACACATACTGTACCTTTACATGGCTAGATATAGTCTATCTTACTTGACCTAGGAATGATAGACAACATAATATAGAAAAAAACAGTTTCATTGTAATAATTAGGGTAACGATAAAATATGTAACTAAACCTACACATACATACATATCTGGTCTGTAAACACCCACATAATATACTCTACATCCACAAAACGAACATAATTATACCCAAACATTTTTCTCTACTAAACACGAATCACCTGTTGTATCCATATATGCTGTTCAGTGTTGGATACGGTACAACAAAATGTTCGTGCATATGAAAATTGCATTCAAGCATAGCTCTTACTCTCACAGGTACTTTTGAAGCTAAATATAATCGTTTAATGTTAGCCAGAGTAAACAAAGGTTTAAGGCTCATCACTGGTGTTTCTGAGTTGTGATCTGGCACGAGTTTCAATCTGGCTTACTTTGCCTTCTCATTATACAAAGGTAAAATCAAAGTGTAAAGTTAAGGCACTTACGTTAGGCTTCACTTTGCAGTTACTCTCACCTCCACACCATTGCCCTTTGGTGCCTGTGGTGGGTGAGTTACCTACCCTGGTACACGGGGGCTAGTGCGCACCATCTAGTTTGCCTCCCTTTATGGATCATTATAATACAAAATATATTATATTGTCCATTAACTCCACGTGAACAGAGTCATCGGGCGTGAAGAGGCTGCTGATCCGTCTCATTCTGCTCAGGATTCGAACTCAAGTTCCAATGGATATTAGCCGAGCATGCCTAAGATACATTCATTATGTTAATTGGTCAATATTAATGTGTTTTCCTAGCAAGCATTAGTCCATCTTACTCGACCCAGGAATGATAGACAACATTTGTAGATAATAACAGCTTCATGGTATTAATTATGTTAACGATAGGATACTTTGCCTCTATTTTCTTCTGGCTAACATTAAACGAATGGTAGACAGAATAAAAACAAGCAGGGCGCCGTCGGATTAATAATAGAATGTTGCAATATCCACACAGCTTCTTCACTTCCTCTCCCTTGTCTAACCTCTTGACCTATTCTACCCTCCCCCTTTTGAACTTTAAGTTGAATATGTGTCCCCTTCTCTTGTTGCAGTTTTTTTACTTGTTTCATTATGACTGTATAATTTCGTATATTTGTTATTATATTAAGCCATCTTTACACATGTATTCATCTTAGGAAGGTCTGTTGAAGCATGAGTTCTTAAACGTATATGGCAACTGTAATGTGTTCCACCTGTAACCAGACAATTGTATTAATCTTAGGAAGGGCCTCGCATAAGGGAACAATAATAATAGTAATGTATTGTTGCAATCCACAACATATTTTCTTTTATGCAACCCCATTGACCTGTTCTAGCCTCTCTACCTCTGCCCCTAAAGTTGATTGTTTATTCTCTTCTGTATCTCTTTATATATCCTTCATATTACTCTAGCTTCCATTATACGTGTTTACCGAGTTTATGATAGACCTCCCATAGTATAAGGAAGATGCAATAATAGATAGTGTTTCAGTACTAAATTTTTGTTTGACGACTTTCATCTTATTCAGACTACTGCCAGACGATTTTCTTCATACCATACTCAAAGTTAATTAGCAATATAATGTTGCAATTCACCAATATCTTCTGTATTTCCGCAGCCCCCTTGAACTGTTCTAATATATCCCCTTCCAACCCTAAAGTTGAAAGTTTGTTCTCTTCTTTTTCAGTCTTTCAATTTACTCTAACATTCATTATACGATTTGTATTCGGTTTAGGAGAGACTTCTCATAGTACTGTAGGCTATTATTGTATAGGGGATATATATGGATTGTGTATCAATCTTTAGGAGAGACTTCTCATAGTACTGTAGGCTATTATTGTATAGGGGATATATATGGTTTAGGAGAGACTTCTCATAGTACTGTAGGCTATTATTGTATAGGGGATATATATTGATTGTGTATCAATCTTTATGCCAATATGACAACCTTTAGTTTCTTTTAGCTGTGTAAGAAGATTGTCTTCATATTATATATTCACAAGGGATTAATAATATAAGGTTATAATCCACATATCTTCTTCATTTCCGCAGCCTCCTTGACCTGTTCTAGCCTCTCCCCCCGTTGACCCCAAAGTTAAATGTTTGGCCCCATCTCTTGTTGCAGTCTAGCTTTTTGGCAGTATGTTGTTTTTGTTTAGTATATGTGTTTATTTGTTCATAAACTTATTAAAATTGATCATGGAAATGAAACCTTTCAAGTACAGCAGACGGTTTGATGGAAGGGCAAATGTTGCTGATCTGCTTGTGCATAAATTTGAAAAATAATGCAGTATAACAGTGTGCCATATACTGCCGAAGACCTGACAATTATGCAGTATAACAGTGTGCCATATACTGCCGAAGACCTGACAATTATGCAGTATAACAGTGTGCCATATACTGCCGAAGACCTGACAATGATGCAGTATAACAGTGTGCCATATACTGCCGAAGACCTGACAATGATGCAGTATAACAGTGTGCCATATACTGCCGAAGACCTGACAATGATGCAGTATAACAGTGTGCCATATACTGCCGAAGACCTGACAATTATGCAGTATAACAGTGTGCCATATACTGCCGAAGACCTGACAATTATGCAGTATAACAGTGTGCCATATACTGCCGAAGACCTGACAATGATGCAGTATAACAGTGTGCCATATACTGCCGAAGACCTGACAATTATGCAGTATAACAGTGTGCCATATACTGCCGAAGACCTGACAATGATGCAGTATAACAGTGTGCCATATACTGCCGAAGACCTGACAATTATGCAGTATAACAGTGTGCCATATACTGCCGAAGACCTGACAATGATGCAGTATAACAGTGTGCCATATACTGCCGAAGACCTGACAATTATGCAGTATAACAGTGTGCATATACTGCCGAAGACCTGACAATGATGCAGTATAACAGTGTGCCATATACTGCCGAAGACCTGACAATTATGCAGTATAACAGTGTGCCATATACTGCCGAAGACCTGACAATTATGCAGTATAACAGTGTGCCATATACTGCCGAAGACCTGACAATGATGCAGTATAACAGTGTGCCATATACTGCCGAAGACCTGACAATTATGCAGTATAACAGTGTGCCATATACTGCCGAAGACCTGACAATTATGCAGTATAACAGTGTGCCATATACTGCCGAAGACCTGACAATTATGCAGTATAACCGGTTGCCATATACTGCCGAAGACCTGACAATTATGCAGTATAACAGTGTGCCATATACTGCCGAAGACCTGACAATGATGCAGTATAACAGTGTGCCATATACTGCCGAAGACCTGACAATTATGCAGTATAACAGTGTGCCATATACTGCCGAAGACCTGACAATGATGCAGTATAACAGTGTGCCATATACTGCCGAAGACCTGACAATTATGCAGTATAACAGTGTGCCATATACTGCCGAAGACCTGACAATTATGCAGTATAACAGTGTGCCATATACTGCCGAAGACCTGACAATTCTTAAACACGACATTAATAAGATCATATCTGATGGGTATACAAACAGCGGATGTAATGATTGTGTGCAATATAATATTAAAACTAGGGTAGTTAGGAACTCAATTAATTAGTTTAAATGTGGAAATAATGATGGAGAGTTTGAGATAACGTCTGACCATATAATTTATGTAAGTGATAATTTATTTAAGTATTTCGCTGTATTGTTTACTGCTATGCTTAGCCATGGCATTTCGTCTGAGGGCATGTTGATTAGCACAATGGTACCTATTCCTAAAGGATGATGGACACATTTATATACAGTACTTCAGACAATTTTAGGGCAATAAACTTAACAGTATTTTAGGTAAAATTTTAGACACAATCGTTTTATGTAAAGGGGAGAGTCGCTTAATACCAAGTGAGTTACATTGTAGTTTAAAATAAAATGCATCAACGAGTCTGTGCACATCCATAATTTAAGAAACTGTATGGTATTTTATCTATAAAGCTAATAAAGTTTACGGCATATTTTTGGATGCCAGTAAGGCATTCGATGATTTAATTGTAAACTTTGTCCTATACTCTCATCAAGAAATATATGTTCTCTAGTGTGTAGGCTCTTGCTAAATACATACAGTATATATATATATATATATATATATATATATATATATATATATATATATACTGTATATATAAAAAAAAATGCGAGTCAAATAGTTATTGTTACGTTCAAAATGGAGTTAAACAAGGAGGAGTAATATCACCTGTGTTGTTTTGTATATTTAAGGTCTTTTGGAATCTTTAAAATAATAGATGTTGGGCGTTATATGGGAAGTGTTTTTGCATGAAGCGTATACATAAGCGGATGATCTAACCTTATTGGCATCAAGTGTACGGGCCCTAAAAAAAAGCTAACCTTAGTCTGTGAAGAGTACGCTCGATATTATCATGTGGTATTCAACTCTAAACAGAGTTAGCTGATGTTTTTAAGCCAGGAACAAGGACTCTCCCTGATCCTGGTATTATTATTATTAATGAGGACGCTGTAAAAATTGTTATAAAGGTGTTCATTTAAGCTGTGCTATATGATAATATAAACAATCTTGATGCATTTAAGTGTATTAATAGGTTAAAACAAAAATAGCAGATTATAAATACTAGCACAAATCGGGACTCAGTCAGTAACATACGATTATTGACTATCATATACAATATGGATGTTAAAATTAGACATAAAGAATACATGCGAAAATCAAAATGAAACTATTAGAATATGTGAACAAGTGTGAGAGCTCTGTTTTACCAGGAATAGAGGTACTGAAAACCCATTGTCTTGGGAAGAATATGTGATATATGGTAATAGCTTTCCTGTGTACTGACTAAATGTAACTTGTTGTGACATGTTTCTTTCTATATAGTACACAATGTATTTGTGCGTATAAAGGTATTTGAATTTAATTGAATTAAATTTAACCCATACTCTCTCTTTCTCTATAATTATCTCTCTCTCTGTCTCTCTCTCTCTCTATCTCTCTCTCTCTCGCTGATAATATATAAATTGAGTAAATAAATAAGTCAAGTTACATCAATACTTCGATTAACTAAGTAATGTTGGATCGTCACATGTTCTACACTAAATGTGACTTACTTTTATTAATGTTAGACTAATCTGCGAGTTTAACCAGTGTGGCATTCATAAATATTGACTAAATGTGTTAAACATAAAATTGTTCTAAAGGCTATTATGAACTAACTGTACACAGTTTTTTGTTATCCCTTTTTTTGTTTTTTTGTTTTTTTAAGCCTGTGGTGGATAAGTTGCTCAGCCTGGTACACAGGTCGGCACAGATATATACAGTATCTCTACATGGCCAAATGCCCACTGGATACAGGTTCCTATTTATTGCTACGTGAACCGGGATACAGATGCTTCACAACTTAGCATTGAAGGTTCAAAGATTCGAAATGGTGTAACCTTAAGGTGGGTACACACTTGTTGCGTATCCACGTATCGTATCGTCGTTGCGCATCAGTATGGACGGGAAGTGTTGCACCGCTGCGTGTCAAAATATGATACAAAGATACGCAACGGGCTCAATCCGCTATTTGTCGGTCTGTTGCCGTAACATCAAAGGAATGATGCACAACTCATTTAAAACAAATTGATAATCCTTCTATCCATACAGGCTGTTAATTCATTCATCTTTCCTTCCATCCATCCTTCCTGTTTTTCATTCATCCACCTATCGATCTATCCTTTCATCCATCCATCCATCCGTCTACCCTTCTTATGCACCCATCTACTAACCCTTCTATCCATCTACAGTAGGCTACACATCCGTCTACCCTTCTTATGCACCCATCTACTAACCCTTCTATCCATCTACAGTAGGCTACACATCCATCATCCCCACGAGAGACCATTCAGTAAACAGTGTCTGGATAACTAACAAAATGTTGTGCCTTCATCTATTCTATATACATCACTATTATAGTCGATTTTTGTGAACCCTTTTAGCACGATGACGTAATTTTCATCTTATTCGGGTTACCAGTAGACGATTTTATTAGCTTCTAATCTACCACTAGGACTCAAAGGGGTGCAAACTATTTCAATACCATCTGAATAACATGGTTCTTCTCAAACTGCATAGAATCGTGTAATGTTAACCAGAACAAAATATAAAAAAGAGACATCATCGTGTTGAAGGGGTTAACCTGGCGAATTTGCACTTGGTCGCTTTGGGCTTGAGAACCCTCCTTTGAGTTGATTGGCTGATGTTGCTATGTCTGAATAACATCCTTAACCCCTTCAGTACCGGTGATGTACTTTTCATTATTTTTTGGTAACTATTAGATGATTTTGTACAGCTTAGGAAGGATGTCTGCTCATTAAAAGGCTACAGACTATCTCAATTAATCCTTTTAGCTACCATAATTATATGCTTTCTAAGCTTCATAAAATTGTCTAAATGTAGCTGAAAGAATATTAAAATGACGTCACCGGTAAAGAAGGGGTTAAGTCGAAAACAACCACTAGCCATTTATTACACAGTATAATCAGCTTGAAAGATTTATGTTGCATAAAATTGGCAATTGCAACTTAACCAGGTAAAGAAAGAAGAAAATAAAACACTATAGCATTAGTATTATGCAGAGAGCCAAGAAGTCCCCAGCAGTATTACACCAGCCCCAACACCAAGGACAACACCAGCTTCTGCTTCAACCAACAGAATAGCTGTAATCCGGATGGCTACCACAGTGCGTCCTCCAAGCCAGTTTTCTTTACCCCCTGCCACCCTCTTCTCTCTCACACAAACAGGTAGAGCCAATCACAGAGCCTGTGACGTTAGAGCGCCGCCCACCAAGGACACTCGTCGCACACCTGGCAGCCTACTTTCCTCCACACCTGCTACCTGTGTGGGTAAAAGACACGAGAATGCCGGACCAGAAAAACAAGGGCATAAGAGCTGTCCTAACCCCACCACACATGCCCTTTCTGCCCTCAAAGACACCGAGACCAGGAGGAACAGAAAAAATGCAAAGAGCGAGAGAAAAGATTGTTTGGCAGGCTCACCCCCTCTCCTAAAGTCAGCAACCCTTTTTCATAGGACTTACCCCCCTTAGCAACCCTTTGGAGGTCAACAAATCGACCAACCTCAGCAACCCTTGGCAGACCACGACCTTATTAGGCAACTCCTGTTAGGCACATAGAGAATTCAGCACCCATGGTTCTCCGTTAGAATTCGGCAACCCGTTTTGACACCATCCCCCTGAATACTCTCAGTAACCTTTGTGTGGTCATAACCTCATTCAGCAGACTTGTAAGCCACCTAAGGAGTTGAGCAACCTTTGCTCTCTTACTAAACCTAAGTAGCATAGAAGAAGAAGTTCAAGAAGAAGAAGAAGACGTATAACAAGCAAAGGTCCCCCGCCACGACACCCAAGAATGAGAAGAAGACGAAACGAGACCTTGACCTCCCTGATACACCTGGGAATTGTAGTCGTTAATTCGGCCTTAGTACTTTGAGTTAATTTGTCTATGTCTGTCAGAGTCCCTATATTATAATAAAGGAGCCTTCCTATTACATTACACGCTATCATAGAGTCACACAAAGATTCACTGGTATTAGAAGTTATTTAGTGTCTGCAAGAAAGTCACAGCAACACATGAACTTATAATATGCTAAATATCCACAAGTGTTTATTTTCCTTCCTTCCCTGTGGATATTTAGCATATATATAATATATATATATATATATATATATATATATATATATATATATTATATGCAAGGCATTAGGATATCTAGCTTGGAATTGTATGACCCTTTGTGCTGTTTTATAATATTACTAGCACTGATCGTGTGTATTAGTGATAACAAACATTATCAGGATAGGTATGTTCTTGTTTTGAGTAATCTGTGAATATTCGCCTTTGTCTAGATTATACATAAAATCGAGTACAGAAGTTTCTTCAATATGTACATAACTAACTAACAACATTAGACGCTAGAAGTTACTTATCTTGTAAGATCACACGCGAAAATTATATATTACAAAAATAACCTTGAGTCTCCAAAATTGGTTAAAGGTTGTCCGGGATGTGTTTTCTCCCTCCCACTTAGCTCCCCTTGTATACTTGAAGGTTATTGATGCCTATTTGTGTTCTCAGAGGGTTTATACTAGTACCCGCCCCCCACTCTCTCTCTCTCTCTCTCTCTCTCTCTCTCTCTCTCTCTCTCTCTCTCTCTCTCTCTGTAATATTATCTGGCACCTTTCATTTTAGCAATGTTTAGACCTTTAAAATGGTAATGCTCTACATTTGATTAATTTTAAATTTCTATCTGTCTATTGGCAGACGCCATATTCCCGGAGGCAAAGGGGGTGGCCACAAATGAACCACCTTAATACTCCTCTGTCATTCGTTAGCCGATGCCCCTCATCCCACCCCCAATACACTTTCACTCATATACCTCTTAACTCCATCCTTCCATTTCATTCTCGGTCTTCCACCTCACTCCCATACACTGTTTATATCATGTTCCTACTCTCCATAAGCTCCACATGACCAAATCACCTCAAGGTGTTCCTCTTCGACTCTCTCCAGCACATCTACATCCACACCACAGCACTCTCGTACTTCCTTATTTGTCTGTATGTCTCTCCATGTGACCCTACACGCACTTCCCAAGTAACTCATTTCGACCCCTCTCACTCTTAATTACTGCCTCGCAAACACCTTTAGTTCGTCACTTCCATACGTCAATGTTGGGATAGCTACACTATAATGCAGTGACTTCCGTGTTCACCTACCTATTCCTAGTCACTGCCTTCAGCGTACCTACAACCCTCATATTCTGTTGCACCCTCCCTCGTACTTCATTCTCCAAATTCCATCTTTACTCATCACACTGCCCACATTCTTAAATGAGCTGACATTTTCCATTCCTGGCCATTCAACATTACTTTACATTCCTCTCTTTCACACATTGACTTTCAACTCCTGTTTCTCACACACATTACCAAGCATATTCTCTACAAATATAAACTCCACTCATTATCTCTCAGAAGAACTGTATCATCAGCAAACAGTAGCACAGGCAATTTCTACTCACTCCCTTCCCTTACCAGGAGTACTCCAACATCCACTGTTTTTCCTTGTATATCTTTCATGACTCCATATGTATACTGAACAACTATTGGGACTAAAATGCCACGGATTTTAGGTCCATAGTTAATAACCTTTTAACCTGGGAACTGCGGGAAG
The DNA here is from genome assembly GCA_032716605.1 of Paralithodes platypus. NCBI lineage: Eukaryota > Metazoa > Arthropoda > Malacostraca > Decapoda > Lithodidae > Paralithodes > Paralithodes platypus. The sequence goes on along the minus strand of CM064499.1, from coordinate 15,508,513 downwards.
ACTCTTAAGAGTTCCCCCGGCGGACTGCGGGAAGACTCTTAACCTCTGAAGTGCGCATGGGGGTAATTAGACACCTCTCCCTGTGTGCATGTATTTGAGGTGTTTCCGTCACTAAAATATTCATTGTACCATTAATAGCATTAATACTTATCCATATGCGCCTATTATGGGTGATTATAAAGGTATTAACCTGAAACAACAATAAAACTAGTGAAAACAGCGTTTGGATGGTCAAAATCGGAGATATAGCCCGCGAGTTGTATAATGTATGGGTGAGGCAAGCTGCTTTCCCGCCAAATTTCCCCCAAGGCCACTGAGACACAGTCGATCGATACTCTCTCTCTCTCTCTTGCATTCGCTTGCTATCAGTGATGACCACACCCTGCAACCGGATTTCTAATGTTAGCACGAAAATATACCTCAGAATAAGGGAATAACAGGGAAAATAGGTGATAACTGAAGGAGAGGAGGAAAGTGGGGAAGGAGGGGAGGTAGAGGACTGAGATTTTGCATGGCCCAGGGGCCAAAAAAAAAAAAAATAAATAAATAAAAAAAAGTCTCCCCGCAGTCCGCCGGGGGAACTCTTAAGAGTCTCCCCTCAGTTCCCGGGTTAAGAGTCAGAGAAAAAAAAAATCAACTTTTGACATCGAAAAAAAAAAAAATATTTTTATTTTTTTATTTTTTTATTTTTTTGGGGCCCCTGGGCCATGCACAATATCAGTCCTCTACCTCCCCTCCTTCCGCACTTTCCTCCCCTCCTTCAGTTATCACCTATTTTCCCTGTTATTCCCTTATTCTGAGGTATATTTTCGTGCTAACATTAGAAAGCCGGTTGCAGGGTGTGGTCATCACTGATAGAAAGCGAGTGCAAGAGAGAGAGAGAGTATCGATCGACTGTGTCTCAGTGGCCTTGGGGGAAATTGGCGGGAAAGCAGCTTGCCTCACCCATACATTATACAATTCGCGGGCTATATCTCCGATTTTGACCATCCAAACGCTGTTTTCACTCGTTTTATTGTTGTTTCAGGTTAATACCTTTATAATCAACCCATAATAGGCGCGTATGGATAAGTATTAATGCTATTAATGGTACAATGAATATTTTAGTGACGGAAACACCTCAAATACATGCGCACAGGGAGAGGTGTCTAATTACCCCCATGTGCACTTGTTAGGTTAAGGGTACAGTGTATCTTACATAACTGGAGGATGAAGGCTAAGACAGAGTACACAGTCACAGTATGTAAGGTTTTATTTACAAGGTACAAAAGAAGTACAGACAGATATGTTGAAGAAGATTTATCTAAATGCTTGTAATAAATATTTTTTGGAGTGGAAACATACCGGTATATGTATACAACTTGGTAACAAAGTAGAACCTGATACAGGCAGGACATATTTACGGAAGGGAGAGTGGGTAGCATCGGAGGACAGCTAATATATAAATTCTAGTGGTGCTGTAAATAGAATTGTACATTAAACCATTGACCTCCATCCAAAAAGTAACAATGTACCACCCAGTCCCAGGCATTACTCATATTTGCTTCTATTTTTTTAAATATTAAACAAAATGGAGTGGCTCAAGGTGATTTCTGTGGGCTGCCAACTTTGCCCCACATCCTAAGCTACCATGTGTACAAATTCGAGATCCTTACAAGCCTTTGCAGGCCTAAAATTATCTTAATAAAGCAAAATTAGCCAACGTCCAATGGGCGTTACATAAGTAGGCGCCGGCCAATGGGCGTCACTGGGGCTGGATGGGTTAAGCTAGGAATATATGTCTTTAATATTAGAGATCGAGAGATCTCATATTTATAACATATATGTTTGTATCGTTATAGGTAAGAGGACAGTTGGGTGTATTGTTGAAATTAAATCTTTAGTAGGGATCTCAAAGATAGAGAAAAGCAATACTAACTAAAGGTACAATGCTCCGCTATCTCAGAAGGATAGTCTTTCCAGGTGTCTTGGATAGGCCCTGGTCCTCTTGCCTCCTATCTTCTTGCTGCTTCGCGGGTGTTGTTAGGGTTGGTAGTCGTGGCGCCTGGTTCTCGCTTTCATTCTGCTGGGCTGGTGGCTGACTTGGTGAAGGTGTTGTGTGCCTAAGAGATAATACAATTGCAGTAACCTGGGTAAGCATTACTGTGCCAGTGCTCTGGGTAAACGACACTGGTTGATCCACCTGGGTAAGCGTAGAACAAGGGAAAACGTGGGTAAGCGTTCTGCTTCCAGCCTGGGTAAGCACTGAAGTTGAGATGTTGAACAATTTCCGCATCCTGGCCTCTACCCTTTTTTGGTGCTGGTCAGTAGGGGCTGGCTTTCGGGGAAGATGGGCAGGGGTGGTAGGCAAAATAGGGCCAAAGTTGAGCCCCTCTATCATGGAGGTGTTTATTGTAGGTCTAGTGCAGTGTGGGGCAGATAGTGGAGACTCATTATCTGTTGGCTGGTTGTGGAGGGGAGGCTGTCTGCTTCCATTCTCTTTGATGAGAGCGATTGGGGGAGACTGTTATATTTCTGGCGTGACATAAACCCTTCTTTCTTGGTGTTTCTGGCAAGGGAGATACTAGGGTAGGGTGTCCACCAAGGGTGGACAGTGGCAAGGGAACCAGCAATACTGATAGTGGTGGGCCGGGTTGGTTGGTGGCAATCGTTGCAATCCTGCATTCAGGAATCGTTGCAACCTGGCATTCTAGCATATCATGGACATCACACACTCCTGTTTTAACTCGACTTCAGATAAAAGATCTCGCTCTGTTCATCCTCTACACGCACTGCTGGCCTTGCAGCCTCACACATTTTCTGCACTGCTTTTAGAAACTCGCTATCTACTCCATAATATATTTTCAATACTTTTCATAGATCTTTTCTATAAGTTTTGTCATAGGCTTTCTCCAAGTCCACGAAGAGAGAATATAGCTACCTTCCCTTCTCCAGATACTTCTCCACAATACACCTCAAGGAGAATATATAATCTACACATCCTCTTCCGTTCCTAACTCATCCTACTCCTCACCTAGCCATTGGTCTGTTATCTCTGTCATTCTCTCAGTCTCTATCTTACAGTGTATCTTCCCTGATCTGCTTAGGAGATACATCCTCTTGTAGTTACAATACATTCTTCTCTCCATTTCCCCTTATACAAGGTGACTATAATACCTGATCTCCAGTCTTCTGTCACTCTTCCCTTCTCCCATGCTAGTCTACATATTTTCCAAATCCATTCAATCACTCTAATGTTTTGTAAATATCTTGAGGCAAAATGATAGCCTACAAGGGTATTTAGTACTTTTTTAACTTAATTTATTTTTCAAAAATGTTGATAATGGTAATGGAGTATAATGGAGCAATCAATTAACATTTTCTATCCTATATCCCACTTTATTTGGATAAGTTAACATTTAATCCTGATTACTAAGTTTTAGGTTTCACCGTAAGATCTGTGTGGCCAGTGTATCCATGTAACTCTATGTAACTCTCCATCCTTTCTTCCCGCCCTTGAACTGCTCTTATGTACGATGATTAACTTAAGAAAGGGAGATAAATATGCACACCCATTTTTTGTAAAGAGATGCCAAAAGATGTGTTTATTATGCTGCATGAATTGTATTAAGGAGGGGAGGTGAAGAAGGGGGTGGTGAGATGGGGGTTGAAGGGTGCTGAGAGAGAGAGAGAGAGAGAGAGAGAGAGAGAGAGAGAGAGAGAGTGAAAAAGAGGGAGTTGAAGAAACAATGGAAGTGAATTATCAAATACATTAGAGATAAAGAGGTGTAGATACAAGATAGATATTTTAAATAGAGATACATAAACATAGAGATAGAGAGAGAGAAGGTGAGAAACTGAAAGGATGCTCAATTTTAATCTCCTTTGGTTGTTATATTTATGTGTAGTAAGGACCTTGTTTATGTGGCCTAAATATTAATTGTTTAATTAAGCTAAATAATTATTATTATAAGGATGTGCAGACATCTTAGTGTTACTGCCCAACTGTGTATAATTATTTATAATATAATGCAAAGCAAAACTTATGTATTTATTTTTAATATAAAAAGCCTATAATTAATTAAAAATTGTGTTGGCGTTTTAAATGTGTATATTTTGAATCTGACAAAAAAATAACGCTTGAAGTTCTTGAAAATGATCTTGCCATTGTATTTTACTTTTACCCACGCACTTTCATCATGTAACCTAATTTCATCTGTTGTGATATTACCTTCACGTGACCTCCCAAAACAATACAATATAAGCAACCATAAAGTTAGTATATAAATTTATATAAGTTCCGTGTTATATAAAATATGATAGGTATAACAGAAAGAGGGAGTGAGAGTGAGAATAAGTACCTTACCTTTTGATACCATTTGATGTGTTCGCCGCTCTTCTAGCGGCACCAAGGAGCGCGACGCCCCTCGTTATGGGTGGTGATCTGGTGCAGTAGACTGTTTGAAGCGACAGCTCGCTCCCTTGCGAGGATGGGCTCGTCTGGCACTTTTTGCAGTTCGACATCTAGGGCTCTCTTGAAGTTGTCTAACGAGATGTCCCTCATGTCTCTTACTCGCCGTGGGAGTTTGTTGAAGAGACGTGGGCCTCTGTGTTGATAACCAGCCCTCTCGCAGAGAGCCCATAGCACCCCTGTTATTCATCCGGGGGATTTCGCATTCCCAGCCTCTCCTATCACTGAATTTCATGACTATCGGAGTATGTAGGTTTGGTACTAAACCCTCTGCGATTTTCCATGTGTATATTATTAGGTAACGTTCTCTTCTACGTTCCAATGAGTACAGATTCAGTGCTCTTAAACGCTCCCAATAGTGTAGATGTTTTATCGAACTTATATGCGAAGTGAAATTTCTTTGTACACTCTCTACGTCATTTATTTCACCTGCTTTGTATGGGGATGTTAATACGCTACAGTATTCAAGCCGCGGTAGCAGTAGAGATTTGAAGAGCGTTATCATAGGCAATTCCCCGCGTGTTTTAAAAGTATGCAGAATCCAACCCGTTAGACGTTTCGCAGCCGCCACTTTGACCTGGTTATGTACTTTGAAACCCATATTTTCAGACATTAATACCCCAAGGTCTTTCACACTGTCTTTCCGTTCTATTATGTGGTTAGATTCTGTTAAGTAATTTGTAATTTCTTTAACACCATTATTATCTCTGTACCGTATTAATTGGAATTTTTCCTCATTGAATTGCATGTTGTTTTCCCTGGTCCACTGGAACACTACATTCATGTCTTCCTGCAGTCGGCCCGTGTCCTCTTGTGTGTTTACTATCTTGCTTAATTTTGTGTCATCAGCAAAAGACGACACCGTACTGTGTCTGGTGTTGGTATCTATGTCGCAAATTAGTATGAGGAACAGAAGGGGCACTAGCACTGTTCCTTGGGGCACTGAGCTTTTGACATCCGAAGGCTCAGATGTGACTTGGTTTACTGCTACTGATTGTTTTCGGTTTACGAGGAAATTGTATATCCACCGTCCGATTTTCCCAGTTATACCTTTTGCTTTCAGTTTGTGGGCTATTATACCATGGTCACATTTATCAAATGCCTTAGCAAAATCGGTGTAAATGACCTCCACGTTTTTCTTTTCTTCTAGCGCTTTAAGAATTTTGTCATAGTGTTCCAAAAGTTGTGAGAGACATGATCTTCCCGCTCTGAACCCATGTTGACCGGTGTTGTGTAGTTCATTTGTCTCCATGAATGTTGAAATTTTGCTTCGCAGGACTTGCTCGAAAACTTTAATGATGTGAGAGGTTAGAGCTACCGGGCGGTAGTTTTTTGGTAGTGCTTTACTCCCTCCTTTATGCAGTGGGGCAATTATTGCGTTTTTCAAGCTATCTGGTATGTCACCAGTGTCTAGACTCCTTCTCCACATTATAGCCAGGGGTATTGAGAGATTTTCCTTACATTTCTTCATTAGGATCGAATTCCATGAGTCCGGGCCTGGTGCCGAGTGGGATGACATGTTCGAAATGGCCTCTTCTATGTCTTTTGGACCGAAATCAATATCCAGCATCTGAGGGGTTTCTGTGGGGAGGTTTCCATGAAAAATATATTTTGGTCTCTGATGACTTTTGTTTCATCAGGCTCACTGAATGCCAATTCATACTGCCTGCTTAAGAGTTCGCTCATTTCCTTTTTGTCCCCTGTGAAAGAGCCGTCCCCTTTGCTCAGTGGGCCGATGTTTGATGTTGTTTTAGCCTTTTGTTTGGTGTATGAAAAGAAGTATTTGGAATTTTCCTTTATACCTGCAATAGCTTTTCGCTCCTCTTCCATATGTTGTAGTTCATATGATATTCTTAGCCTTTGTTCAATTTCCACAATTTCTCTATCTATTTCGACCTTTTGCCTATCCTGTAGATTTTGTTGTGTGCGTCTTTGTGTGAGTAATTTTCTTCTTCTGTACAGCCTCCTCCTTTCCCGATCTTGTTTGCTTCTTCGTTTTGTTTGTCTTGCAGGTATATGGTGGCTACAGATTTGGGTCATGGTTTCTGTTATTAAGACTAGACATTCTGCTGGTGTCAGGTTATCCATTAAATCTTCCCAGTCTATTTCTTCCATTTCTTGATTTACCTCTTCCCACCTAATGTTTTTGTTATTGAAGTTAAATTGACTGAAGGGGCCGGTTTTTGTTCTCGATTCTGAGGTTGTCTGTACACTTTCTAAGGTTGTTTTGATCTCAATTAATTTATGATCTGAGTATGTTGTGTCCGATATGTTAATGCTGTGTACTAGAGAGTCGTTGTTAGTGAAGACCAGGTCTAAGATATTGTTTTCCTGTGTGGGTTCAGCAATATGTTGGGTAAGACTAAAAAAATCACAAAGTTCAAAAAGCTCTCTCGTATTAGTATTTGCTTCTCCGGTGTTATTTGCCACTAACTGGTTTTCTAGTTGTCTCCATTTAATGTTTGGTAGGTTAAAGTCTCCTAGCCATATAATATTTGGTGTTGGGTTCCCCAGGGTTTCCACTTCTGATTTTATTTTGTTGAGCTGGGTTTTGAATACTTCTCGGGATGAGTCTGGAGGCCTGTATGTAACAATAACTGCTAAATTTAGGGATTCTATTTTAACTCCAAGTATTTCCACCACTTCATTACTGTTATTTAGGAATTCAGTACATATCAGTGAGTCATGTATGTACAAGGCTACACCTCCATGTGATCTATGCATTTCTGTCCGCCCTATGTAGGTTGTAACCAGGAATCCATACCTCACTATCTTCCTGATCTTTAATGTGAGTTTCTGTGAGAGCCGCAAATATAGCATTTCCTTCTTCTAGCAGGCCCCTAATAAATGGTACTTTGTTCGTGGTTCTATTTTTTAGGCCTTGGATATTTGCAAACAAGATTGGGGAGGGATTGTTTGGAGTACTATGTGTACCTAATAGTCTTCGGGATGTATTGGCCACTCTTGGGAGGCCAGGAGGTGCTCGAGGTGTTCTATATGCTCTTCCATCTCCCTCAGTCTCTTCATCTTCATCTGCCCTTTCTCTCCTTGCCTTTTTCCTCTGTCTCGTCCTCGCATAGCTAGAGAGTTTTTTGGGCTACCATTCGTGTTAGGTCTAGCATATCTCCAAGTCCCTTTAATATGAAAAGCTGGGCATTTCATATTGTAGCAGGTCTTGTTCTCAAGTGATGTCTTGCAAAGGGATGGGTGGTGGTATTTGCAGGTTTCACCAAATCTACATTTTCCATGTCTGGTTATGTTGTTGCAAATTTTGGGATGAGCAAATCTACATGAATTCCCATTATATTCGCCCTTTTGACCAAAGTAGCACCTTCTTTCCAGATAATATCTGCACACCGGTGTAGACAACCCCAGTAGGTGTGGCTGGGGCTGCAAGGGGTTGTGTGGTGAGCTAAGTGTGGTTGTGGGTGATAGTGGCTTGGTGTATGGGTGGGTGAGGCCTGCAGGGGGGTGGAGTTACGGGTCGGTTGTAGGTGGGCAGGTGGCAGTGGTGAGGGGGGAGGCGATGTGGAAGGGGAGCCTGATATGGGGGCTTGTTGCATCCTACGTTCATCCTGCAAATGTATTTGATCAACAGCAATGGCCATAGATGGGATTAATGTGGGTGTTTTCTGGGTCTGGGGAGGTGTGGGAAGGTGTGCGGCAGGGTTTGGGGATTTGTAGGGTGCAAAAGGTTGTTGTTCGGCAGGCGATGTGTGTTGATGTGCAGGAGGCAATGCGGGCATTTTCATGGGAAGGTGTGCGTGTGTGGGTTGTGATATTAGTATGGGCCCTGAGGCCCCAATAGTTCCCCAGTTTCTGTGAAAAGTAGCTATGTCTTGGCTATATTTCAGTCTATCTTGTACTTCTGTATTTTCTACAGTCTGTATGACTTGCCATGTGATATCGAAACAAATATCGCAGAAATGGAGGTTCTTCCCTCTTGTATTGTACGCCTCATTTATTGGTGTCAGTCCTATGCAAACCCAGTGGTATGGTTGCTTGCATATCTGACATGCTGTGCCTTTATCCACGTGTATATTCATGTTACACCTCGTACAGGTGTCTCTGTTAGACATTTGTGTTTGTTTGTTTTTTGGGTTTTTTCCACCCGCCCTTACATGGGGGAGAGGGAGAGAGAGAGTGGGCGGGCGGGCGTGGAGGACAAGGAGGCGTTTGTTACGCGGTTTTTGGTGAGTGTGGGGGGGGGAGTGCCACTCGTTTACACTCGTTATGTTTAAACTTTAAATAACTTTAAGTAACACTTTCAATAATTATCTTATGAAATAGAATTCTCACTGCCCTAACCACTTTTCCCGTTTTTTGTCGGCTGTTTAGCGGAATATACGGCACTCTTGGGTCTTGGAGGCTGCAGAGGATTGAGAACAACTAGAATAACAACAATCAATTCGTTGAGTCATACGAGTCCGACTTAGACTCCGGAAAACAAAATAAGAGAGGTTCAGAAGGAGGATAATTAATAGGAAAATAGGAGAGGAAAACCAAGAAAGAAGGAAAGTAGGAATATGAGATAGAAGAAGAAAAAGAAGACGAAGAAGAAGAAGAAGAAGACCAATAGAGAGAGAATGAAAAAAATACAAAGGGCTTACAAACTGCAACAGACCTATTGGTGATTAAAGGCAGTTTGGATATCTACACTACTAAGCGTACTACTAAGTACAGAACAAATAGTAAAGCAGAAAGCTCCTCCCCACTCACCACTCCCTCCAGTTTACGCTGGCGTAGAAACAGGTGGAACAATAATGCCAAGCAGTATGGAAAAGCTGATAGAATTTCAGATAGAATAGGACGAAAGGGGATTAATTTGTAGACTATGCTAATTCCACATCTAAGATCCTAGAGAGAAAAAAACATGGTTTCAGCCATGGGTCAAAAAGTATAGATATTTTGTTTATATTTACTTATTTGTTTATTTATATATTTATTGATTTACTTTTTTTGGTCTATGTGTATGAACGAGTCAAAAGGCAAAGCTGCCTGTAACAAGTGACCCCCCTAAAGTTGAAAGAAAAGGGAGCCAAATTTGAGGTACGTTAAAGTTTAAATGTTTGGACACGCAGAGCTTGAAACAGTTTAAGTCATAGGAATAGGGAAAGGCAGGTTTAGGGAGAGAGTTCCAGAGCTTATTTGTTGAGTAGAAGAAATACTTGGAAAATCGGTTCACTTTTTTTTTTTTTTTTTTAAAGACCTCCGTCTACGTATTGTGAAAAACCTGTTATCCTCCGGCAAATTGTGGGGTTGAGTGAGTGAAGGGGGGGACAGTGAATGAAGGAGGATACATGTTTTTCATAATACGTGTTGCTAGCCCCAAACGCGCGAGCAACTGTGGCTTCAACCATCCGACACATCCCCTTTTATTTATGTGCATCACACATGTTACATACAAATAAAGTTTATGTTTGTTTTACCCTACTGTGGAAAGACTACGGATACACCACTCCTGCCCGGGCCTCACACAGTGGCATGACCCAGTCCAGTCGAACTGAGCTCATGACGCTGGTGGCATTGCCCCGGAGGATAGCCATCCCTAGTCTTTGCTTGAGCCAGAGGGTTTCCCGGGGTTCTCCTGAAACTTCTCTGATTTTACGGCCTATTTCATTCACCATCTTAAGGGTGGTAGGGCCGAAGACTCCTGAAGTTTCGAATGCCACACTTGTGTTAGAGAGTTGGACAGAATAGGGGTGGGGATGTCTTGAAAGGTGAGAGCCCCCACTCTCCGTTATAAGGGAGGAGGTATACGCTGATAAAGCTCTGTAGGACATAGATTATTGTAATAGCGTAGAAAAGTGAGAGTGATGCAACATTGTGGTGTGTAGAGATATATTGTAGGGAATTAGTAAGAGGAAGTGAGTTGATAATTATGACAAAATGCTTTTGTCTCTACCATTTCGTGAAGTGCGTTATGGGAACCTCCCCACACATGCGAACAACACTCGATACATGGGAACACTGTCTCCCTGTACAGAGCAAGAAGCTGTGCAGGGTTGAAGAACCAACGGAAACGGTTGAGCACACCTAACTTCTGGGAAGCTGTTTTAGCAGAAGTGGCAATATGATCTCTCCAATCAGAAGAAAAAGAAACACCAAGAATATTGAGAGCAGATTAAGGGTTGATTTGTGTGTTGTTGAATAGTATGGGCTACTCATGTGGAAGATTGTGACAAGTAGATACATGGAAACACTGGGTTTTGAAAGTAATAAAAGTAACACGATGCTGTTTCCCAAATATAAATAGTTGAGCGATCAGAAGATAGGCGTGCCTCATCTGTGAGTTTTGGAGTAATTGCATGTTGGGTTGTTGCGGAAAACTAGTTGAATAGTGTAAGGTAGAGTCATCAGCATATGAGTGGATAGGACTAGAGGAACAGCTGATATTATCATTGATGAAAATTAGATAACTGGAGACAGGACAGAACTCTGCGGGGAACACCGCAGTTGATAGATTGAGGAAGTGAGCAATAGTTGTCTATGACCGCAGCTATGGAACGGCCAGAAAAACAATTTGATCTAATGGTACAGATATAGGGACAGAAACCGAAGGTAGTTTAGAAATTAGAGAGTTGTGCCTGACTCTATTAAAGGCGTTCGATATGTCAAGTGCAATAGAAAACGTTTCAGCGAAGTCTCGTAAGGAGGATGGCAAAGCGTAATGGTGGGTTCACACATTCACGTATATTGCTCCCGTCAGCTCCCGTCCGGCGTAATCCCCAATTTATGTAAAGACGCGAGTAGTTCCTGCCGTGAACACCCGTTCTACCACGACTATTGCACTTCCCGACAGACGTACCGTAACGGGGCCAGTGTTACTTCAGACGTAATGGAGTCGTATTGAACTACGTACGTGTTTGCGACGTGCGTAAGCATAGCCCCGTTCGACCGCATGGGCTGCCCGATTTGCGGGAACACAGGCCACGCCCATGCCACGCCCCCACAAGACTGGCGTAGCTGAGGCCGCACGTCTTGGGATTTGTTAGGTCGTACCTGGACCGGTTCCGGCCAATCGTAGGCACACCCCGTCTGACCAAACACAGACAAAGACAGTCTTTGTCAACCACGTCTGTCGGGGTTGCAATCTGGGAAGTACAAAAGGGCAGGAATGGCCACACATTTCCCATTCCCATTCATTCCTCTGCACCATGAACAACATCACAGAATTCATCCTGGAGGAGTTCAAATTTGTGAACTCCTTAATCAAACCGGAGATTAGGCATAACACGCGGCTCATACAATGCATCCTTGCCTACATAGAAGTCTTAAAACTACTTGCAATAGCAAACTCCATCCATCAAGAGGAACAAGAGAAGAAGAAGGAAAGGACCAAGAGGACAGTGTGGGTGTGGCCATATCTACAACGGAGGCCTGAACATGGCCATTATGAGAACCTCATGCAAGAGTTGGCCAGAGAATGTCCACTACTGTACAAGAACTTCACCCGGGTAGACAAACAACTATTTGATGAGATTGTGGAACGTGTCACCCCCATCATTCAGAGGAAACCTACGTTCTGGCGAAAACCCATTCCTCCTGGTCTGCGGGTGGCCATCACCCTACGTTTCCTCGCTACGGGTGATTCCTATAAGAGCCTGCAATACAACTTTCGTGTTGCCCACAACACCATCAGCCAAATTGTTCCAGACACATGCCAGGCCATCATCTCTGTCTACGGAGATCAGGAGCTCAAAACGCCACAATCGCCTGATGAATGGAAGGAGGTTGCCAGCGGCTTTGAGGAACGATGGAACCTGCCGCATTGTGTAGGAGCCATTGATGGCAAACACATACGGATCCGCAACCCCTCCTTTGGTGGCACATATTACTTCAACTACAAGAAGTTTTTTTCCATTGTCCTGTTGGCAATTGTTGACTCCAACTACAAGTTCATCTACGTCGACGTTGGGGCCATAGGATCAGAGTCTGATGGTGGTGGCTTTGCACACACCCCTCTGTCTAAGTTGCTTGAAAGACAGACCGCCAAACTGCCCCCTCCCGAGGTCATCTCTACCGATCCCACTGGACCACCCACGGACTACTTCTTAGTAGGGGATGATGCATTCCCTCTGCGCCCCTACATGATGAAGCCCTACCCCCAACGATTCCTCTCGAAACCTGAACGGATCTACAACTACAGACTCAGCAGGGGCCGCCGGGTGGTAGAGAACGCCTTTGGCATTCTTGCCAACCGCTTCCGGGTTTTGCACACTCCAATATCTATGAAACCTGAACGTGCAGAAGTTGTTGTGTTGGCCTCATGCATTCTGCACAACATCCTACGAGGACGAAACCCACCCCGAGCAGAGGTAGATCAAGAGGACCCACACACCCACCAACTCATACCTGGCTCCTGGAGGACTGACCCACCTGTAGGAAGGAACCTACCAACCGTGGCCCGCAACATTGCAACCAGACTTGCCAAGGAGCAACGGGACTACCTCAAGACCTACTTCTCTTCCCCTCAAGGATCTGTGGGTTGGCAGGATGACCGTATTTAGGTGAGTGAGGTTTTCCCCTGTTTAATTTGTATTTTGCTGTATATTTCAGTTTCATCTTAAATTTTTGTTATAGAGTCTTTGCCAGTTTGCTTTGTATTGTACTTTGTTCAGTTACTTTTGATGTTCAGTAAGTTTGTAGGTTCTTCCATATATATTTTATTGTATATTTTTAAATTTCCTTTAATTACTTTAATTGTTCCCTGCTTACTTTATTTTTCATCTTTTAGTTTTATATTTCAATCACGTTGTTAATTGTTTCAATGTTTCATTTGTTTTGTACTGTATGTTTTATTTAATTTTTCATGATTTTTCATGTTTATTATTAACCATATTATCAGTATTTCTTTTCAATTAGTCATTTCTTTTTTATTACTTTCAGTATATATTTCATTTGTCATCTTATTAATAAATACTTTAGCTACAAAATTGGAATTAGAAACACACACGTCATTACAAAATTGTTTTTTATTTTTAATACATCTTTCATTATCTACAAAATATATCCTAACATTATTACATCTTTGGGGTCTCCAGGCTCAGATTAGGGTTGCTTCTTGGGGGTCTCCAGGGTCTGTTCGGAATCAATGTTTGGTGCCGGCGTAGCTGGGTTCGAAGGTGCAGGTGAGGATGCAGGCAGATAGTGTTCTAAGTTGAAGCTTGTGTCCCCAAGCCCAAACTGGGAGCTCAACTGCGAGAGGTCGAAGTGCGTCGGTGTGGAGGCAGTAGGTGGCTGGAATGTGGCAGGGGGTGTTTCCGATTGGGGCGGCCGCATCATCAACGTCTGCAGTGCTGCAACCTGGTGTGCAGGTAGCACGTAGGTAGGAGCAGGCTTGGGCAACACTGGTTGAGGCAGGGTGATTGTCGGAGTGCCCTGGTACATCACAGCAGCGGTTGGTTGAGGTTGAGGTTGAGGTGGTTGTGGTTGAGGTTGTGGTTGTGGTTGTGGTGCCGGAATGCCATAATTTCTTATGGCATGAGGTCCGGACCAATACTGGTGACTCCCTCCTCAAAGGCAGTCTTGAACCTGTGGAGGGCTGCCAGGAGCTCACTCTTGAATGGAGTTCTAAAATTGGCCGGCAACCCCACACAGTCCTTTGCCATGACATCCATGGAGGCGCGCCAATACTGGAGTTCGGGGTCCTCCACCAAATCAGCCACCCCAGCCAGGTTCTGCCGCACCTGCTCCGCAGTGGCAAGGACCTGGTAAGGGAACAAGTAACAAGAGAACATTAAACACACGAAACATAATATTTTAATATTGGATCAATTATGAATGTTAACAAATAAAATGATGTGGTATTCTGGGAAGCCTAATATGTTCAAAGTTATTGTTACCATTATGGAAAAAGAGAAGATTAACACGTTACACAACACACGAAACATAACATATTTCAATAATTAACCAATTATGAATGTTAACAAATAAAATGATGTGGTATTCTGGGAAGCCAATATGTTCAAAGTTATTGTTGCTATTATGAAACTAATATTTCCTCTACTCACTTGCTCCAGGGTTCCGGTTCCGTGGGTTGCAGGAACAGCACCAGGAGGCTTCCCCTGCTTCGCCCTCCGCGGAGGCATGGAGATGGCTGGGGTGGTGTTCTCCTGACTGCCGGCTGCTTGGTCTTCCTCATCGGCGTCTGCTGGGGCGGGGTCATCAGGCAGAGGACCACACACAGGAGGCACAGGAGCATGCACAGGAGAAGGTTCGGCAGCTTGGGCAGCAGACTGTTGAGACATGAATGTATAATTAGTAACATGTAAATTATTTATGAACTGTTAAATACCAATCAACATAACCATTCATCTTTGTAACCTTTAAATAAAATGAATAAACTGCTTTGTGTTATTATGTGTTTCATTAACAAAAATGTTAGGTAATTATAAAATTAAGTGAACAAGATAATTTTACAAAAATAATGGCACCATTATAAGCAAAATATTTCAGAAAAAGACAAATCCTGTTACTGTCCTGAGGACGCCAAAACTCTTGGCTTGCTATCGCTCGCCAGGAAAATATTGATGTTGTTGACGAATTAATAGTGAAAGGGTTGGGAAACAAACAAATATAAACGTACCTGAGGCATACCCAGATTCCGGGGCTTCTTCTGTCGCACGATGTGGGGCTTGAGGAACTGGAACATGGTCAGTATCCACTTCTCCCTCTCAGTCAACCTCTTGGCCCCCTCACCACTCTTGTCCTTGGTGAGCCTGCCAAACTTTGAGCGGAGAGAGGTGAACCACGTCAACAATTCCAAGCCGGTGATGGGGGGGTCCAGACTGGCTGCCTTCTCCGCCCAAACATGGTCGATGTGCTCCTTGTCTTTGTGGCGGTTATAACCCTTATCATACAGATAAGGCACATCCTACTCCAGCCAGTCTCCCAACATACACTCCTGCGCCTCCGTCAGGATAATGTTGGTGCTCTTCCAGCGCCGTTTTATTGGTACTGTTGTCTGTTTCTGTCCCTGTCCCTGTTCAACTTCGTCGAGGTTTTCCTCACTTTCATCCACGTCCAACACCTCTCCATCATCGTCGGGTATATTCATTAACACTTCACCGTCAGAGGGGTTAATCGGCGAGGTTCCAGACGACGAGGGGACAGCCGGTGAGGTTGCAGAGTTCGAGGGGCCAGGCGGTGAGGTTGCAGAGTTCGATGGGACAGGCGAGGTTGCAGGCATCAAGGGGACAGGCGGTGATGAGGTTGCAGGCGTCAAGGGGACAGGCGGTGAGGTTGCAGACGTCTTCTTCATGCTTCTCTTGGTAGCCTTGGTAGCCATGGTGACAGGGCAGGGCAGGGCAGCGTGCAGAGGTTGGCAGCAGAGGGTGGCAGGGTGGCAGGCAGGGTGGCAGGGTGGCAGAGTAGCAGGGATGGTGGTGGTCGTCGTGGTGTGGTGAGAGGTATGACGGCAGTAACTCCCGCTGTCCCTATATACCCCCCCGTACGACATTGCCGCGTCTTCCCGGCAACACGCAGTGCGGCGGCGTTGCCAAACAAACGTAAACTTCCACGTTCGACTGGAACTTTCCACGATGGACGAGAGCAGCTCTCGTCTGACGGGGTAGCTGCTACGTCTGACGAGGCTGCTCCAGTTAGACGGCCGTGGTGGCCAGGTCGGTCGTAAGTTTTCCTGTCTTTTGACATACGTGAGGGCGAGCCAAGTATTTGATTCCACTCGAATCAACAACCGCGCGGCCTTGGCCGCACCCACAACATTCCCGACCCACGTGGGCTACTTGTTTCTACTCTCGCCATGCGTGAGTACCCCCCCGACTGGCCGCAATTTAATTTACGTTTTGCGTATTATGCCCTTACGTTTTACGTAATATGTTGCCAACTACCAATATACCTTCGTTTACAAAAGACGGGAGCTGACGGGAGCAATATACGTGAATGTGTGACCCAACCATAAGTAAGATAAGAAAAGAGATCACCAGTAGAGTGGCCATTTAGGAAACCATACTGACGATCTGAAAGTATGTTATGGAAAGACAATGCTTAAAAATTCTGAATTAAGAATAGATTTAAAAACTTTAATAATGCAAGAAATTAGAGCAATTGAATGATACTTGGAGGGTTGAAAGCAGTCGCCCTTCTTTGGGACATGTTGAATGAGAGCAAACTTCCAGCAAGAAGGGAAGATGTAAGAGGAAAAACAGACGGAAGAGTTTGCCTAGGTAGGGAGTCAGCGCAGAAGAACAGTTCTTAAGTACAACAGGAGGAAGACCATCTGGTCCATACACTTTCTTAGTATTAATTCAGAGAGGACAAAATATATCCTTAGAAGTGACTAGGATATTAGGCATAAGTAAGAGAGAGAGGGGGGAAGGGGAGGAATGGTACCAGTATTAACCAAGGTGGAGTATTTAGCAAAAGTTTGAGCAAAGAGTTTAGCTTTGTAAGAGGAAGAAGTGACGGTGCTGCTGTCGGAGAGGAAAAGAGGAGGGAAAGAAGAGGAAGTAAAATTTTGGAGAGGTTTTTGGCTGGATTGCAGTCTGTGATATATTTTCATTACAGTTATTCTGAAAGAAATTGTGTTAATTGAGGTTTAGTGGCCAAGTGTTTATCTAAACGGTTCTTGAAAGTCTCAAGTTCACAACAAGTTCACAAGGCCGAGGAGGAGGAAGTCGTGGTGGATAAGATGAAGAGAAGAAAACAGAGGAAGATATAAAGCTTAGGAGCAGGAGAAGAAGAAAAAAAGAGGAAAAGGACCAAAAGGGAAACACAATAAAGTGAAGAAGACGATGAAAAGGTGGAAGAGGAGGAGAAAAGAAAGGGATGAAGAAGAGGTGGAGAATTTGACAAGGAAGACAAAAGGAGGAGGAGATTGAAAATGAAGGAACCAAGTAGGAAGAGAGTAGAAAGGTGAAGTGTAAGAGCAATAAAAAGAGGAGAAAGAAAAGGAAATCCAAAAGGAGGTGAAGGAATGTAAAGAAGGAAGGAAGAGAAGGGGTGATGGTGTTGTAGGTGGTGTTGGTGCGGAAAAGAGGGGATAGAGGGAAACGATGGTTTGAAGAGGGGAAATGGGGTGTAAAGATAAGGGAAGAGGCCGGTAAGGGGGGAGAGGTAGGGGATAAGGACAGGGGTGAGGGTAGAGAGGAAGAGAGGGGTGGGGGAGGCGAGGGGGATATGGGCGAGGGATACAGAGGGTAGAGGAGAAGGTAAGGGTTAAATCTTGAGACAGAAGATAAACTCCATGACACTTCAGCCAATTAGTTAGAATTTTGTTTAAAATCAAGTATAAATTTGAATTTAGTTATACTTAGTTAAAATCTAAAACTATGACTTAACCACACACACGCACACACACACACACACCCGGGTCGGGTTAACCAAGTGGTCTAGAGCGTTGCACGCTGACTGTGAGGTCGAGGGTTCGAGTCCCCCAGAATCCTAAAAAAAAAATCAGCTATCCTGATGGATAGGATTGTATTGTGGTCCCTCCCTAGCCAAGTTGTTCAACTGTCAGCTTGTGTTAGCATACACATATTCTTAAAAGTGCATCTGCGCATGTACTATGATGGAAATTCGGCACCTCACGGTCGCCAAAGTTTGCATGTGATCTTGTAGTTAAGGTAAAATATGCATTGTAGTGTACCTAGGTTAAGAAAAACTCTGAAGATTTTCAGCCTCACGGCTGCAAGTGAACAATAAACCGACATACACAAACAACACACACAGATCGAGTTGGTCCAGTGGCCTAAGGCGTCGCGCACTAACTGCAAGGGAGGGGGTTCAAGTGTCCCTGAATCCTGAATATTTTTTCGGCCATCCCCATGGAGAGGATTGTAGTGTGGTCCCTCCCTAGCCATGCTGCTCAATTAAAAACTTTGTAGATTTTCAGCCTTATGGCTGCAAGTGAACAATAGATCAACAATTATAGAGTTGTTGCATATTTTGTGAAGAATTGCACTTGCAAAGTCAGATATTAATAGGAAGTTTTAATAGTTACTTTATATCTCATTGATGTAAGAGGGTAGCGAAAAATAATACAGTATTCGATTATCATATTGTATGATGAAAATATTATTATTATGTATAACACATCATGGAAATCACAAAAGAAATACTGAAGGTGGAACTTGTGCTAATGTGATAAGGCACACTGAAAAATACATACGAGACGAAAATACAAATGGAGAACTAAAACAAAACTATACAGGGAATTATAAAAGATTGCGCTGGAAAGCAAGGAACAGCACATCTACGGATCTTCATTAGGCTACTTATTGAATAGTAAGGGTTGAATTTGAAAGGACTAACTCAGAAAACATTTCGAGATAGATAGATAGAGAGAGAGAGAGAGCGCGAATGGAAGACAATAGAAGAGAATACAAAAACAAAACTATGCATACGATGATATAATTGACTTGTTTACAGCAAAAGAATAATAAGTCAAGAGCAATAATAAAGTGTACAATAAACCTGTTGAATTGATTTAGGCCTGTAGGTCTCAAGATCCTCCTTACCTTCTCACTCACGACAGTTTTGTTTACATTATAGGGCAAGCGACACACCCCCTCCCCTCTTCTAGGCCCTCACTCCACACCCCATTACCTAGGCCGCCCATTATAAGGGTCAAGGGCCAGACAGGCAGCAATAGAGGGTATATAGGGTGGAACTTTAATGGCTGGGAAAGGTGTAGAGAGCAGCAGAGTACAATCCGCGAAATAATTATCTTTACCCTTACGTTGTTATACGGAACTCTTATCACGTGCGTATTATGCGACAGGTTAGTGTACTGCATATACAGTGTTTTTCAAGCTTTGCTCCCTAGACCTCTATCAAACTTTAAAAAAAAAAAAACAAAAAAAAAAAAACCACTTCGAGGTAATTTGTATATTTTTCGGTAGAAATAATGTCCCCTCGAAAATTAATTGCTCGCCAGGAAGTATTCGACACCTAAATGGCAGCAAAATCTTTAAAATACAAAGAAATTGGACGAAGGCTCTTAAAATCACCAAACTAATGGGGCAAAATCTTAAGATATACAAAAATAACGGGGCTAAACATGAGGGAGAATGGGGTCCAGAATAAACAAAATCCTTCCCTTAATGAAGCAGGTGTCACATGACTAAGACTTATAACAGGGGTATCGTACTAGAGCTATTATCCGCAATTTTCGATGGTCAACATTTTCCCACAACTTTACTGTGATCTATTGCAAAACTCCTGAAACCTACTGTAGACTTATATTATAAACTCCTGAAACCTACTGTAGACTTATATTATAAACTCCTGAAACCTACTGTAGACTTATATTATAACTCCTGAAACCTACTGTAGACTTATATTATAAACTCCTGAAACCTACTGTAGACTTATATTATAAACTCCTGAAACCTACTGTAGACTTATATTATAAACTCCTGAAACCTACTGTAGACTTATATTATAAACTCCTGAAACCTACTGTAGACTTATATTATAAACTCCTGAAACCTACTGTAGACTTATATTATAAACTCCTGAAACCTACTGTAGACTTATATTATAAACTCCTGAAACCTACTGTAGACTTATATTATAAACTCCTGAAACCTACTGTAGACTTATATTATAAACTCCTGAAACCTACTGTAGACTTATATTATAATTTTGAAATGTGTAATAACTTGTTTTCAGAAACTCCTAGATCAGAGTTGAAGAGAAAAGATGGCTGAATCACACAAACACTTCATATATACTGTATATATATACAGTATATACATATATATATATATATATATATATATATATATATATATATATATATATATATATATAGGGTGTATTAAGAAACACTTACAGACTTCAAGTGCTAAGTACCGAATAAAAAAACAAGTTCACTTTATTCTATAACAAAATAACAAATAATTAATAATTAATGATTTAAAGGATATAAAGTTAAATATAACCAGTGTCGTCCAAGAATGGGTTATAATCCGAACACTGGCATTGGTCTACCCTTTCATGCTCCCCCACCACCCTCCACCCTCCACCCTCCTCTCCTAGTTTATACCCAGGAATATTGAATTATAAACATAATTAGTTGTCAGGGTGAAGCAATGTAAGTAATATTCCCTTTATACACCTCAACTCTAATTATTTTATGTTAATTCATTTTATATTTCTTTCAACATAGGAAAGACCAAAGTCAACTTGGATGAAACAAATTACGATCCTCAAGTGGCCTGCAGACATTACCGTCATATGTTAGTAAATAAACAAGCAATGCTGAATGATAAAAATACCCAAACAATGTGGACATTACAAAGTTATTGCCTAATGTTATTTAATTAATTGTACAGTAGTGGACATTAATTCAAATACAAACTTATTCGAATCAGTTTCGGGTTGAATTGAATCTCCTTACTAATTCTTACTGAGCATTTGCATTTCAGAGATTCGTTTAATAAGTTTGAGACCTCAAAATCGATCAGAATTAATTACCACTACTCTACATGGTCATTACAGTGTAATAAGAAGAGATTAATTGAAATAATTGTAATTACCACCAACTGATATAATACAGAAATCAATCGTACTCAATATTTGTAATCTTTGAATCTTTATACCGAGTCGTAAAATATTTTCGGAATTTAATTCAAGATATGAATGATCAGCCCGAAATGCATCTATGTATCAAGAACTATGCTTCATAAACGATTGAATTACCTTCATCTACGTTTGGATACTCGACCCAGACTTGGGCATCAGCATTATACCCCGGGACCAGAGTTGTAAATGTTACATATTTTGTTACGCTAATCTGTTTCAAATAATTAGTATTTTTCTGCTAACTACCTAACATCATCACCATATACTGAGATACTTTGATTTCGTAATTTATAATGTGTGAATAAGTAAACCTATACTTTCCCTTTAGTTAAGTTCATAGTAAACATGTTAATCATGTATCAATTATTTAGTGCTTTATTTGTAACCCTGTTTTGCTAGATTTTTAAATAAGCATATATCTCATTAATAACACTTTTCGGGGGAAAATGTGATACGACAATATATGTTTATTTTCCAGTTTTCAATGTGTTCGTCATAGTCTGTAACAGTTATTTCAATACACCCTATATATATATATATATATATATATATATATATACTGTATATATATTATGTTCCGCCATCACGAACCCCAAGAAGGGTTCAACCCCAGATTTACCCACATCTGTGACCCCCTGAAGGAATATTAGTTGTAGTAGGCTACAAAGTAATAAGTCTCGTCTCTGTCTTTCAGGGACCCTTCTTAATCCAAGTCAGACTTTTAAAATCGATACTGTAACTTATATAACCTTTTCATTTATTTTGTATTTTATTTTTTCTATATTTTAACTTCTCCCTCTCGGGCATAGGCTGAGAGCCTGTACATTCAACTGTACATTCAACAGTGAAGTTTGTGAAGTCTCATTCCAGTCGAGGGAGTGAGAAATGTGAAGCGTTTTGAGCTGCAACCAGCCCCCACCATCTTGCCTTCGCAAGATGCACGGGGCCCGGATGCTAACTCACGGCTCGAAGCAGCCCCATCTCTGAAGCTGCTTCGCCTTACGCGCTTCACTGTCTTATCCCATAGACTCGGACCCTCACTCTCAGAACACCACCTATTTAGCAATTAACTCCCTAGGCATTGCCCCCCTATAGCATATTTTGAATATGGGAATATTCATACAGTATGTGCTATTTAATCAGGGATTCGAACCCGGGACCATTGGATTACCATTCCAGTGGCATGACCACTCCACCACACCTCCCCTTGAGCAAATATATTTGTAATCTAGCTCTCAAAAATTACTTCGTTTTTATGAACATTGATTTATATATATAATTGATTAACGTAGAAGTCTCCAAACAACGCTATGATAACTACACTTCAGACTTCGCTACTTTCCCTCCCTTGCCCCACATCATACTATTTTATTGTAGTTCACAGGCTGGGTACATGGTTTTACTTTTATTGTTTCATCTCATCTTGCATTGCCTAATTGTAGCATAAATCTTTGCTTGTATGGCTTGCTTAATTAAGCACACACACACACACACACACACGCAGGCTTTGAAATTAACAACAATATACTATAAGGATGGAAGACTGAAGTACATACAATTATCTCTTAGGACATATGTGATTTTGTACTTAGATTAACCCCTACTGTACCGGAGGATACAGTAATAAAAGTCCCCCCCGTCCCAAGCAATGTGGCCAAAATGGCAGGATAGAACAACCTTCCACCTCAAGAGATGAAGGAAGACTGGCTCTCCCAGCCTTCAGTGGGTTATATATAAGCTGAGAAATGTTGCCATATCGAGAGCAGTGCTCAAACGGTTGTACAAAGGAGTACAAAGGAGTACAAAGGAAATCAAGCAACAACAGATCTAGTGACCCTTCTAGGTTGCTTGTCCTCCAAAACACTGAGGATCAAGTGTCCAAACAGTGGTTTAGAGTGGGTAAGGGAACATTGGAAAGGGAATTACTGCCCTGGAACTAATGTCCGTGGCAGGATTAGGAAGTTAGTAGGGGACAGATGGGTTAGTAACTGAGGGGGGGATAAAATAAAGTTATTCATTTACAAACGCAGTCAGTCGTGGGTTTGATGCGAGATATTTGTCTAGGCGGAGTTTAAATGAATCAACGGTGATGCAGTCTATAACGTTTCGGGGAAGCCCATTCCACAAGTTGACAACTCGATTGAAGAAGAAATTCTTAGATTCGTGCGAGTTAAAAGATTTACCAATAATTTTGCAACCGTTTCCCCGCGTGTAATTAGATTGGTCGATAGTGAAGTACTTACTACAGTTCATATTGTCGATGCCTTTGATGATTTTGAACACTTGAATTAAGTCGCCTCTTAATCTGCGCTGGGTTAAAGGAAATAGATTTAATTCTCTACGACACTCTTCGTATGATTTGTTCTTTAGGCTAGGTATCATTTTGGTAACTCTACGTTGAACTCGTTCTAGCTTGTTTATATCTTTTTGGTAATAAGGGCACCAGGATTGAACGCAGTATTCCAGAAGAGGGCGGACTAAGGAATTGTAAAGGGTTAGGATAACTTCTTTGGATTTATGCTCAAATGACCTGCCTATAAAGCCAATTATTTTGTTTGCCTTCTTAACAACTTCTGAACATTGTTGACTCGGTTTTAGGTTACTCGATATTGTTACTCCCAGATCGGTTTCTCTGTTTACATTCTTAAGCTGAGTGCCATTCATCGAATAGTTTGCTTTCTCATTTAGGTATCCGATATGTAGTACTTTACATTTATCCGCATTGAAACTCATTTGCCAAATTTGGGCCCAACATGACAATTTATCTAGATTGTGTTGCATATCGTCAACTTGTTCTTTTGAGAGTACGCTATTTGCAATTTTTGTATCGTCAGCAAATTTTGAGATTGTACAGGTGAGACCCTCATCTATGTCGTTGATGTAAATTAGAAGGAGAATTGGTCCTAGTACCGATCCCTGGGGTACCCCGCTACTTACATTGGTCCATTTTGATGCCTTACCGTTTATGACTACTCTTTGCTTTCTGTCGCTGAGCCAATTTTCTATCCATTTCAACACACCGTCTTGTATTCCATGCGCTTTTAGTTTTAGCAGTAAACGTTTGTGGGGAACTTTGTCAAAGGCCTTTTGAAAATCAAGGTATATAATATCTACAGCTTTACTCTCATCGTAGAGGTTGAGGATATCGTGGAAGAAGTCTAAGAGGTTTGTTAAACAGGAACGTTTTTTACGAAAGCCGTGTTGAGTATCTTTAAGTATGTTATTTTCCTCTAAGTGATTTACGAGTCTGTCTCGTATGACCGTTTCTAGCATTTTACATACAACTGAGGTTAAGCTAATTGGACGATAGTTACTGGATAGGGATTTGCTGCCTTTTTTGAATATCGGTGTTACGTTGGCTAGCTTCCACTGATCGGGCATAGTTCCAGACTGCAAGGATTTATTGAATAGTAATGTCAGTGGTTTAGAGAGCTCATCCTTAGCTTCCTTTAGAACTCTAGGCGAGATTGTATCAGGTCCAGGCGTTTTATTTACCTTGAGTTTATCTAAACAATTCAATACTTCTCTCTCTGTAACGGTGATATTGCTTAGAACATCTGAATTATCAATCTGAATCGGCGATGGTGTAGGGATATCACTGAGGTCTTCTGTTGTAAAAACTGATGCAAAGAAGGTATTGAGGGCATTACTCATTTGTTCTTCGTCTTTGGTGTATTCTCCATTTTCATCGACTAACGGTCCAACAGTTGAAGTAACTACTTTTTTCTTTCTGATATAACTATAGAATTCTTTCGGGTTTGTTTTACTTTGATTCGCAATATGTAACTCTAAGGTCTTTTTACTTTGCTTAATTAACTTTTTGGCTTTGCGTCGTAGCTCTACAAATTTCAGCCGTTCTTCGTCATTTTGTGAGGATTTTAATCTATCATTAGCAAATTTTTTAGCAAGCAGGCAGTTTGAAATATCTTTATTCCACCATTTGGGCTTATTATTATGGCCTGGACGCCGTATTTTCGATGGTATGCAGTCTTGCACTGCTTTTAGGTAAGTGGCTTCGAATAACTTCCAAGATGTATTTATGTCGTTATTGTGAATTAAAAAGCTCCAGTCAGTTTCTTTAAACATAGCTCTAAGTTTATGGAAGTTTGCTTTCTTGAAATTAGGGACTTTTTCGATGCTACTATTTGGTTCGTTACTAGTAAACTTTAAAGTGAAAGTTATCGTATGATGGTCGCTGTTACTGAATTCATCACCAACACTCAAATTCTCTATTAATTCTTGTTTTGTTGCAAGTACAATGTCAAGAACGTTATTACCACGGGTCGGCGTTCCAACAAATTGATAAAGCGAACTCTCTTGCAAGTTCGTATACAAGTCATGTCCGGAGTGTGAAGTAAGAGTATCGCCCCACTTGGTCACAGGTGGTACCAGGCACAGCCTGGTACAGGCAGTTACAAGGAAAGTACATTACTGACGGGTCCCAGCCATCGCTGGGACTTGGGAGTGACTTATCTACTGACGGCTGGTAGCCGTCGCTGGGATTGGACGGGTTAAAGCAATCTAATGAATTAATTAACATGGAGCCCAAACTAGGAAATGTATATGTGGGAGAAGACCAAGACACAACCCCACTGCCACCCACTACCATATCACTGACCGAGACGACCCAGCTGGAGAGTGAGGTACACCTGGCCCCAGACTCAAGATTGCACAAAGAAATAGCAGAATACATGCAGTAAGTGGACCTATGGAAGATGGACGGGAGCCACGTCCAATTCCAAAACCCTGACGGCGTTCCAGCACCCCTCATGTCACAGCTACAGCCGCCCAGCACCCTCAAGAATCACATGACCAATCAGGGACCCGGGTTGAGGAAGGGCAAAAAACAGATGCGGATTGGTCAGGTGGGACAGGGTCAAAGAAACCTCACTACGTCCACGACCACGAACATCACCACATCTCCTGGATCATACAGCCGGACCCCCCCTGGGCCTGTGATTGGCCCAGTGAGTAAGGCCAGACAAGCTTCACGATCCAAGCTGGGGCCATATAAACCCCGAGAAGGAGCCCCAGAACACACAAGTCTACAATCCCACCACCAGAATAGGAATTACTCCTCTCCCTCTAACCTGCACCCTCAGCAGCCCTCTCTTTCCCCTACTGTGGAAGGCATTAGGGATCTACTGGATATATTGCAAAGGCCGATTGAATGACTGGCAAGAGGGGTAATTAACCCTTTATTGGCGGCGCGCAACATATGTCGTGTGAAAGAAATTTGGACTAAGTGGCGGTTCACAACTTATGTCATGTGCCATTTTCACCACGTAATGTTGCTGAGAGAGAGAGATAAGTGGTGGCAGGAGAGTAGCAAACGTATGACTGCTCCAGACCACCGCGGCGGACCTACTGACATGAATCCGACCCTCCCCCACCCTCACGCACTCACTACACAGGGAATTATGTAGGGCAACTACCTAATTACATGGTTTTTGCACTCGTGTTGCGCGATCGTTGCAAGAAAACTAGCGGTCGTACAAGGATGGTTGGGGTGCCATTGGAAAGCTCTGTTTATGCCCTTTCAGGGATAGATACTTGTTTTACGCTCTGGGTCTTATTTAGGCATGAAAATGATCACGTAAACAACCCTATTTAGGGTAAAAACACCCCGCTGGGCGGTACATATAAATTACCGCCTAGGCTGCTCGTAAGGTGTTAATAAAGAAGATATATATACAGACAAAATTCCAAATATGCTGCCAACCACCCAGGAGGAATCTAATGAGTGCGTAGAGTTACAAGATTTGAAGGACCTCTTGAATCCTCAGGATACTGAGTAGCTCTCACGGGAGTGGCAGGCATAACTGCCTCTCACATTCCAGGAATGGAAGAAACACTCTCTTAAGGTGAACCAGGCCAAGGAGTTGGAGGAACGAGCCGCTCGCAGAAGAAGCTGACTTCATTAGAGAGGCCCCATCACAATGCCCTAGAAAACAACCCCTGCCCTGGTCCTACCTTCCATTGGTTCCCTGCAGAATGCCCACTTCCACCAGCAGCAGCCGGACACTGTCATGGCCAACCGAGCTCTCCCCCACCCCCACCCCATAAGTTATCAGAACTCCACCAATAGAGAGCTGGGCAATACCGTCACAGTCTTGCCCACCAGACTCCCCTAGCTTGGATGAGTGGACTCGCTCGGGCAGCCCAGAGAGAAGATAATAAGCTGCCAGCTAGCAGCGTGCCTGACCGCGTTTCTGCCCTGATGCTACCTGGACCGTTGACTAGCTAATCCTCTGGTTGACCTCTGCCGTTCAGCCAGCCACTACTATCATGCAGTAGTACTTTTACCCAGAGTTACAAGGAGCCACCATAGTCTCCCAACTATGAGCCGTGGAATATTGTATTCTTTATTATATTGTATTATATTGTATTAGCTATGTACGAACTCATGATCATTTTTGCTTGCATTAACTTCCCAGTTAAGGACCCCACACTGTGTTTTAGCCATAATAATATAGGCCTTTCAGTTTTATTTTTTTGTACCCAGATAACTGAAAACGAGTGATCGGTATGTGAGGTGTGAATTACCAAGTGCAAAGTGTGCTAGTGACCTGTATATTTGCTAATATTCATGGTAGGGTGGAGGTAGTAGTAGTCTAGTGAATTAGTTTACTCTTTTAGTTTACCATGACATATCATTTAAGTTCATGCTCGATATTATGAGACGATGTTATAAAGTTTTGAAATTATCTGTTGAGTATACTGTAGGAGGGATAATTATCTGTTGAGTATACTGTAGGAGGGATAATTATCTGTTGAGTATACTGTAGGAGGGATAATTATCTGTTGAGTATACTGTAGGAGGGATAATTATCTGTTGAGTATACTGTAGGAGGGATAATTATCTGTTGAGTATACTGTAGGAGGGATAATTGATATTAAATTTACTCTTTTGATTGCTAGATATCCATCCTAAGCAGCATAAAATCATCAATTAGTGTTTGTAAAAATATAATGACAAAAAATACTCTGATGATGAATGGGTTTGATTAAATAATTCAGAAACAACTAATAATATAGAATGTATGTTCCCTGTTAACCAAAAGCTCCTGATCGTTGAGTAAGGGTGTGGTTTACCAAATGCCTGTCAAGCGTGTGAAAGATATATTGCCTAGTTTTACTGGTGTTGGTGGTAATAGTAGTCTAGTAAATTCGATAAAATCGACCAGAAAATAATGCAAAAGTTGTATTCCCTGACAATATGCTAAAATCGAATATATGATTATGTTAAAATCGAGCAAAGACTGACAATACATGATTAATAATATTTACTCCCTGACCACTGAGAGTGCATAATATACTAGTGAACGTTTGGATAATTCACTGCATGCCAAGTTATTGAAAAATCTATTGGTTATTGTTGTTGTTAGTAATGGTAGTAGTTAGTTAAAAATTGTTATAAACTAGTAAAAATATAAACTGTGTGTATCCGGTTAACCAAAACTACATGATCGTTGGCAAAGGGTGTGGAGATAGTGAAAGATGTATTACCTAGTTTTGCTGGTGTTGGGGGTGATAGAAGTCAAGTAAATTCGTTAAAATCGATCAGGCAATAATGTAAAAATCGTGTTCCTTGATAACCAAAATTGTGAGAAAGATTTGTGAGAGTGTGGATTACTGAGTACATGCCAGGTTAGTGAAAGATTTACTGGCTAGGGTTGCATATGGTGGTGGTAGTATTAACCTGATGAATTAATTGTAATCGAGCAAATAATGCGCTAAATATTCTATACCCTGATAACTAAAACTACATGACAATATGGTGAAAGTGTGGATTACCGACTGCAGGCCAAGTTATCCAGAGATTTACTGGCTAGGTTGCTGGTGGTTGTGGTAGTAGTGAATAAATACCATATGAGGAGGAGCACTTTATTGACAACGTTTCACAGATAGCTTCTTCAGGTGTACCTGAAGAAGCCATCTGGGAAACGTTGTCAATAAAGTGCCCCTCCTCCTCATATGGTGTTTATATTATAATAAAGTGCCCCTCCTCCTCATATGGTGTTTATATTATAATAAAGTGCCCCTCCTCCTCATATGGTGTTTATATTATAATAAAGTGCCCCTCCTCATATGGTGTTTATATTATAATAAAGTGACCCTCCTCATATGGTGTTTATATTATAATAAAGTGCCCCTCCTCATATGGTGTTTATATTATAATAAAGTGACCCTCCTCATATGGTGTTTATATTATAATAAAGTGCCCCTCCTCATATGGTGTTTATATTATAATAAAGTGACCCTCCTCATATGGTGTTTATATTATAATAAAGTGCCCCTCCTCATATGGTGTTTATATTATAATAAAGTGACCCTCCTCATATGGTGTTTATATTATAATAAAGTGCCCCTCCTCATATGGTGTTTATATTATAATAAAGTGACCCTCCTCATATGGTGTTTATATTATAATAAAGTGCTCCTCCTCATATGGTGTTTATATTATAATAAAGTGCTCCTCCTCATATGGTGTTTATATTATAATAAAGTGCTCCTCCTCATATGGTGTTTATATTATAATAAAGGGACCCTCCTCATATGGTGTTTATATTATAATAAAGTGACCCTCCTCATATGGTGTTTATATTATAATAAAGTGACCCTCCTCATATGGTGTTTATATTATAATAAAGTGCCCCTCCTCATATGGTGTTTATATTATAATAAAGTGACCCTCCTCATATGGTGTTTATATTATAATAAAGTGCCCCTCCTCATATGGTGTTTATATTATAATAAAGTGACCCTCCTCATATGGTGTTTATATTCATTCTGTCAACTTTTCAAAGATAATTCAACATTGTGGTAGTAGTGTAGTGGATTCAACATTGTGGTAGTAGTGTAGTGGATTCAACATTGTGGTAGTAGTGTAGTGGATTCAACATTGTGGTAGTAGTGTAGTGGATTCAACATTGTGGTAGTAGGTAGTGTAGTGGATTCAACATTGTGGTAGTAGTGTAGTGGATTCAACATTGTGGTAGTAGTGTAGTGGATTCAACATTGTGGTAGTAGTGTAGTGGATTCAACATTGTGGTAGTAGTGTAGTGGATTCAACATTGTGGTAGTAGTGTAGTGGATTCAACATTGTGGTAGTAGGGGAGGTGTGGTGGAGTGGTCATGCCACTGGATTGGTAATCCAATGGACCCGGGTTCAAATCCCGATATGTCAATGGGAAGATATTATTGGGATTGAATTTGTGATGTACCTAGTATCAGTGCATTACCACAAAGCCCACCGAAACGTAAAAAAAGTACCCTCATTGTTCCCTGATTAAATAACACTGTATGAATATTCCCATATTCAAAATATGTTACAGGGGGACAATGCCTAGTGAGTTCACTGCTCAATAGGTGGCGTTCTGAGAGTGAGGGTCTGAGTCTGGAGGGTGAGACGGTGAAGCGCTTGAGCGAAGCAACCGGCCGCTTCAGAGATGGAGCTGCTTCGAGCCATGATGGTTGCTTCACATGTCTCACTCCCCAGACTGGAACAAGACCTCACGGGCTTCACCGTGTTGAGCGGTGGAATGTACAGGCTCTCAGCCTATGCCCGAGAGGGAGTAGTTGGAATATAGAAAAAAAAAAAAAAAAAAAAAAAAAAAAAAAAAAGTGTAGTGATTCAACATTGTGGTAGTAGTGTAGTGGATTCAACATTGTGGTAGTAGTGTAGTGGATTCAACATTGTGGTAGTAGTGTAGTGGATTCAACATTGTGGTAGTAGTGTAGTGGATTCAACATTGTGGTAGTAGTGTAGTGGATTCGTTAACATCGATCACAAATGAGTAAACATGTGCAATTTGTGTATACTGTTAACCCACACCGCATGATCGTTGGGAAAGGGTTTGAATTACTGCCAGGATAGTGAGAGATTTACAGGCTCGTGTTGCTGGTGGTGGTGGTGGTGGTGTTGAGGATGTTGATGATAGTGGTGGTGAGGGTGGAGTTGATGATGATGTGATGCTTTTATTTAGTTCACTGGTTCTTCTCACTCATCACTCTCACCAGACACGTGCTTTTAGAGTCTACTCATCGCTTACTCGTAAATCATATTAGGGCCCAACCATTATAATGCTCTTGTATATGTATTAGGGCTTAACTCATCAGATAACTGCCTCATTTTGGGGGACTCCACTCTTTCATTACAATTTCACACATTTGTATTTATTTTCCCGTTCTATGATTATTGTCTCGCCTAGTTGTGTTAGCACGTGACTCCGACCCTTGTATCGGATCCAAATCTTCGAGTGACGCCACCTTTAGAGGGAAGTAGTGTGATCGAATACTTATTGAATTATTATTGCAGCTTTGAAATCACAGCTTCGATCCCCCATGTGTCCACGGAAGATATCAGATATTGGTCACTACATTAACCTCTTACTTTAAAGGTTGCTGTTTGTGGCAACATGGCAGACGTGCTAGTTTACAACTTTATTATTAAAATCTGACAGATATAGGATGAGTATTGTATCAGTTTCTATATACTGGCAATACAAAATTATTTACACTATAACTCTAACCAGCAAGTGAAGATGGAAATAGTTTATAAAACGTAGAATCTCGCGGGAATTAGGCAATCACCTATGTGTTGTGTTGTGTTGTGTTGTGTTGTGTTGTGTTGTCGGTTTGTCGACCAAGACAACTAATTTCACCAACAGCGTGTCAAGTTGTAGCCGTGTTTTATTGAGTGATTATGTTTTAAGTGGAGCATTCGTCTGCTACAGTAAGAACACTGGGAATTTGAGTGTGGTATCAAGTTGGGAATGCTAAAAAAAAAACCACACACTAATAATAATGTGAACTTAATGTGAAGCCAAGGAAATAAAGTATGGAAGTAGTTCGGAAAAGTACAAGTATGAGAATAGGAAGGGAAAGTGTAAAGATACTGTGGAAGTTATATAACCAGAAATAATGAATGAAAATAAAGCTGAAGGTGGATAAATAAACAGAGAAACATGTTTAGAAGGGAGTTATAAACTGTACATACCTTATCATGCAGTGAATATATATAGCAAGAAATAAGTGATCATTATGTGCACAGAAAACACTATATGTTAACATAGATTGAAAATGTGAAGAAGAAAGTGAAAATATAGTAATATACAGTAGAGTGGAAATATAGTAATATACAGTAGAGTGGAAATATAGTAATATACAGTAGAGTGGAAATATAGTAATATACAGTAGAGTGGAAATATAGTAATATACAGTAGAGTGGAAATATAGTAATATACAGTAGAGTGGAAATATAGTAATATACAGTAGAGTGGAAATATAGTAATATACAGTAGAGTGAAAATATAGTAATATACAGTAGAGTGAAAATATAGTAATATACAGTAGAGTGGAAATATAGTAATATACAGTAGAGTGAAAATATAGTAATATACAGTAGAGTGAAAATATAGTAATATACAGTAGAGTGAAAATATAGTAATATACAGTAGAGTGGAAATATAGTAATATACAGTAGAGTGGAAATATAGTAATATACAGTAGAGTGGAAATATAGTAATATACAGTAGAGTGAAAATATAGTAATATACAGTAGAGTGGAAATATAGTAATATACAGTAGAATGAAAATTACTAACAAGGAATGAAATATCTGAGCATAGAATGAAAAATGTAAAGCATGAATTACAAATATGTTAATGACTGCGTAAGTGTGAAAGCGGGTGTAATTTAGGTTACATAAACAAGTGCACGTGTAAGTGAACAGAGGGTGAGGGGAAGTGGGAAGGGGAGTGAGAAAGAGAACAATATAAAATGGTGGACTCTTTAATAGGGTGGGTTGTGGGCTATAAAAGAGTTATGATGTAAATTATAAATAGGTAAGGCAAACAAAAGGATGAGTGTAAACTATAAAAGGCTTGGGACTTTAAGATAGTGGGAACTTTAAAAATCGTTATTGTTGTTTTTAAATGGTGAAGATTTTATGAGACTGGAGACTTTAAAAAATTGTGAGGTATTTAAAAGGGTGGAGACTTTTAAAGGCGAGGTCTTTAAAAGTTGGAAGCTGTGGACTTTATATCGGTTAGGGTAAACATGTTTTAAATGTTGAGGAGTATATAAGGGTGAAGGTGTGGACTAACTCTTAAAAAATGGGAAAGGAATTTAAAAGGGTCGATTGAGGACTTTCAAAAGTTGAGACTTTACATAGGTTTGGACTTTGTAAGGGTGAGGTCTTTAAAAAGGGGAGACATTTAATGGGTAGGAGTATTATAAGGGTAATGACTTTTAAATGGTGAGGGTGTGGCCTTTTAAAGGGTGAGGACTTTTAAAGAGTAAGGGTGAAGAGATATAAGAAGGCTTAGTGTGATTAAAAATTTAAATATTTCTTTGGCGATTTATATAAAAATTGTATATAGCAGATGAACTCAGAACCGTATGACTTAACTTTAACAGGGAATTGACGAGGCACCAATACTGTGCTTCTTTTCCTACATGGTCCAAGACATATTGACGTCGTTAAGACCTTTAAGAGAGAGAGAGCGTAGGAAGAAAAGAGAGTTACAGTATATTTAATAAGATTTACATAGATACACGGGCCACACAGACCTTACGATCAAAACGAAGTGGTCAGGACTTAATTCTAGTAGAGATGGCATATCCGATAGAAAAGGAAAGTTGAAGGAAAGGATAAAAAAGAAGAAGGCTCTCTCCCCACCCTCCGTTCCCTCCGGCAATTACCGTACATGACAAAGTTGGTAGTGATTAACCTTGCTGGGCTTTGAAATCACAAGAAGGAATTTACAGGAAAGATTAGAAAAAAGAAAGGAACATTTGTGCAACCCTTCGCCTTAGTAACACGTACCGTACAGTTTGGGGTTAATTGGAATTGTTCAACCCATCACCCTTAGTAGTATATACATTTGTATTGATGATTTGTATAATTATTATTCTTTATTTGTTTATTTACTTTTTCTTTTCTTATGCTCTCTTCAGCTGAACAAATAATAACGCTGATAATTACTGCCTACTCCATACACATTTTTCTGTGGTATGAGTCTAGATTTTTCTTAAATGTATCTATAGAGGAGCTGTCTATTACTTTATTTGGGAGTTCGTTCCACTCATCAATCACACTGTGAGTGAAGAAATTTTTTGTTGTATCTAGATTCGCTCTCCTACCTAATAATTTTAAACTGTTTCCTCTTGTAGATGTGTCTTCGGCTTTTTTTAATAACTTATCTAGGTTAATGGTACTGACTTCTTTTATAATTTTAAAACATTGTATCAATTGGCCTCTCATTCTTAGTTTCTTAAGTGAAAACAGATCAAGTTCTTTTAGTCTTTCATCATATGATTTATTTCTTAATGAAGGGATTAGTTTAGTGGCTCACCTTTGCACAGATTCCAGTGTTTTAACATCCTTTATGAGATGGGGTGGATTGATTGGAAGATTTTAAGTTTTCGTTTATCAGCACTCCCAAGTCTTTTATTTGTGTTACATTTTTTATCTTCTCTTCATTCATGTAGTATTCATATGTATTGTTTTTTGGAATCTATTTGCAATATCTGACATTTGTTTACATTAAACGGCATTTTCCACTTCTCCGACCATTCTGTGACTTTATTTAAATCAGCTCGAAGGTTTATTCTATCACTTTCGGAAATTATTGCATTACCTATCTTCTTGTCATCCGCGAATTTTGAAATTAAATTATTTATGCCATTATCTAGATCATTGATATATATTATGAACAACACTGGTCCCAATACTGAGCCTTGGGGGACTCCACTAGTTACTGAGATCCATGTTGAGAGAGAGAGAGAGAGAGAGAGAGAGAGAGAGAGAGAGAGAGAGAGAGAGAGAGAGAGAGAGAGAGAGAGAGAGAGAGAAAGGAGGCAGGGGGTTGAGCTAAGAAAAGTAAAAGTGCACGGACATTAATTTTGTGTGTACAAGGATGAAGAAGAAAAAACAAGGAGATTGAGCGTAAGATATTGTATCGCCAGTTTAGTCTATTAATTATAATTAAGTACAAAATCTTAACCACTAACTTCTATAACTCAAAATCGGCCCAATGTTTTTACCATTTGGGAAGGGTTAGCCAGAGAATATGTGTGGAAATTTCCAGCCGATTTGTTCTAGCCCTTGTTGAGTTAGAGGTTTATGAGCCATCATCTCTGGCCTAAATATATTGAATAGCTTATAGTGTGATGCCGAATACCCCCGTGTTTCAATTTCCAGAAGGTTAGATTTTCAAGAAAGATCCTGGCTAGAAATTGGTGCTTTTCCTCTTTAATATCCTCCGCTTGCCGAGGTGGGGCTGCGGTCATCAACACTTAGCCTACACAACCAAGACAGCTGATAAACACGATGGTAACTCGTTTCACTCTATACTATATCTTATCCACGATTAATTATGCAGTTACTACGATTTTAGTCATCCCATTCCTATACTATTGTGTTGATGACTGTGCAGTGGTAAAGGGAAGTCATACGTATTGATGGTATGTTAAGGAGAGGTTTTTAGTTTGTTCCCTAAACTTCCATCAAGCTTAAAATGACACCCCCTAGACCCCCTTTCAAGATAAATGTGTACGTTTTTCGGTAGAAAAATGTCCCGGCTGAAAGCCTGTTCCTTTTAATTTACAGGCTTGCTCTCGCTCGCCAGGAAAACATCGATACCTAAATGGCACGAAAGGTCTTAACATTGGCAGAAATGGGACGACAGTTCTTTAAATCGCCAAACTAATGGAGCAAACGTCTTAATATCTCAAATGTAATGGGGCTAAATATGAGGGAGAAAGGGGTCCAAAAAAAATCTAAGGTGTAAATCTGGCCTTATGGTTGGTGACTCCAGGCCTTGGTGTGCAGGAGTTGAGGGGTGGAGTGATAAGGTGGGTAGTACGGTGATGGACAGTGGTTGATAAGAGTTGTGTTGGTGGGGAGTAAAGGTCCTGTAGGGAGAGAGTGGCCAGCTTTGTTGACACCATTTGGTTCCTCAATTACCAAACAACAGTTTTATTATAGTTTTGATCATGTACTAAATATATCCAAAGATCAACTATATATCCTGTACCAATATTCCCGTATGTTGATTATGGTTAGAGAGATCATAACAATGTTTAAGAGTAAAGAGAGAATCATATCACCAGTGGCACCAAGATGGCGGGAGTGGATTAATCTCTGTTACTAAAGGATCTCTAGTGGAGAGAGAGAGAGAGTGTGTGTGGTGGCAGCGAGGTGATTGGGAATCCCCATCAGTTGTATTAAAGGGAAGGAAGATGGGGCAATGCTTACATATGGCAACATTAATATGTGTGAATGTTAGAGCAATACAAAATCGGGAGCCTGCATAAGGCCAGCTGGCAGATCACTCTCACACCCAGCCCATATCATCTATATGTGTATTTAACTTTACTTTATTGCTCTGGAGCTACTATGGCATTTGGCAACCTAAGAATAAGAAGAAAGTGACACTGTACAGAGTCAGAAAGGATAGCTCGGGTAGTGATCAAACTTTGCAAACGATACACTCATAAAGTAATTCAAGTATACGCATCCACTTCATGAAACACTGATGAAGAAATGGAAACTTCTTACTAGCATTCTAGACCAGGAAAAACAGTAGCTACACAATCATTATTGGAGACTTCGATGCCAAAGTTGGAAGAAATATGGAGGAGAATCATGCATTGGAAAGTTTGAAGTGGCGAATGGGATGACAGGGGAGAAGTCCTAATTAGCTTTCCAGAAAAATATGATTTATTGTAATGAACCCTTTCTTCACAAAAAGAAACGGTCGCAAGTGGATCTGGAGAAGTCCAAACGGAGCAACAAAGACTGTATCTCAGGAGACAAAAATAAGTGTTTACAATGTCACTGTTATTAATTAGGTAAACATAGGGAGTAATAATAGAATGCTAGGCTGCACAGCAAAGTTCAATTTTAAAGTCATAAAAAAAACTACTTATCAGGAAGAAAGTATGCTTGGAGAAAGTTAAAGAGAATACGATGGAGTTTCAGCTAGAACTTAAAAATAGATTACAAGCTCAGTGAAAATGACATCGACAAATTATACAAAAACCTGCCATTAATAATCAGAGAAACAGCAGAAAAGAAAGGGAGCACAAAAACCAGCACAGAAAACAAGTACTCACAAACTACTGTAAATATCATAAGAAGTAAAACAATACAAATCAGAATATAAAGAGAACAATATTATTGTAAAGCGGAACTAAAAAAGGCTAATCAATAAAAACAAAGGGAGGAAGAGAGAGAAAAAAATAACTTGGCTGAAGAAATGCTTAAGAAGAAAAAAGCCTTAAACTAAATCAACATAAACTAACCTTAGGCAAACAACAACTAAATCCTTTGAGAGACAGCAATGGTGAACTCATAATCAGTAGAGAACAAATGGTGACAGAAAGTCAAAGAGGTCCATGAAAAGTTATACTCTTCAAATATTTCAGTTCCACCAATTAATTCAACAACAGTCACAAGTGAAGTTACACAAATATCTGAGATGAAGTAAGGTTTGACCTAAACAGAATGAAAGGGGGAAAATGCACCATGAGATGATGGTATAATAATTGGTCTTCTGAAGGATGAAAGAGATTAGGTCCTGTTTAAATTGGCTAAACTATACACCCAATGTTTATATAAGAGGGATGTTCCAGAAGCTTGGTGCAATGTTTATATAAGAGGGATGTTCCAGAAGCTTGGTGCAATGCAGTAGTAACTACTTCACAAACAAAGGTGATAATATAGATTTCGGCAACTACCAGCTCATTAGTTTATTATCATTTGTTTACAAGTTATTTTCTAAATTCACCACGAAGAGGTAAGATTTTGTTTAGATGAAAATTAGTCCCGGGAACAAGCAGTATTTAGAAGTGGGTATTCAACCATGGATCACTGTCATTCAATGAACCAGTTAATTGAGAAATTCTCTGAGTATAATTTTCTTCTTTGTTTAGCTTTTGTAGACTAGGAAAAGGCCTTCGATTCGGTAGAAATAACAGCTATAGCAGA
This sequence comes from Paralithodes platypus, assembly GCA_032716605.1. Classification (NCBI taxonomy): domain Eukaryota; kingdom Metazoa; phylum Arthropoda; class Malacostraca; order Decapoda; family Lithodidae; genus Paralithodes; species Paralithodes platypus. The sequence goes on along the minus strand of CM064499.1, from coordinate 15,470,514 downwards.
CTCATTATAGGAACAAGGAATAAATCAACAATATGTATAACTCCTAGAGAATATACAGTAATTATATACAAAAGGCACTACTGTGGTCCAGTTACATAAAGACACAGCACAGATAATAATGGGAAAGGAATGAGGTAGGGAGGCACAATCTCACCCAAACTGTTCACAATCTAAATGATGATGGGGAATACCTTAGTCATCTCAAAATCCAAGATATGTTTAATGATTTTAATAAGCGAAGTGTCAAAGTAGGCTTAAAATGAACAGGAGTAAAACCAAATTTATGTAGCCTACATTTGATAAAGTGCAGCTTAGAATAATTAGGATTGACAACGAAATTCTAGAGGAAATAGAAGAGTACAATTATCTTGGCCAAGTATTGAAACAAACAAAATGAAAAGGCAAATCACTTTAGGATAGAAAGCAATCGGCAGACAAAGAACATCATGAAAAGTACACAACCAGTATGCCTTAAGAGTTTATAATTAGTGTTCTTCCAACCATGATCTATGGAGCCGAAACTTGGAAATTACCAAAAACAAAGGAGAATAACTTAGGAGTACACAGAGAGAAATGGAAAGATCAATGCTAGGAATAACACATACAGATAAGAAGAGAGCATCATGGGAAATAGAGAACTATAGTAAAATATAATTTACTGTATATTTGATAAAAGAGCAAAATTGGAGACGGGCAGGACATGTAGCAAGAAGAGAGGACACTAGGTGGAGCCAAAGATTAACTGACTGGACCCCCAGAGAAGGAAAGCGCGACAATAAAAGACTCGACAAAAGGTAAAGAGACGAGATAGAAAATAATGTTGAGGGAACATGGCAAATACTGGCAAAGTATCGAGAGTTACGAGTTACAAAAGGGTTAAGGGAGGCTTTGTCCTGCAGTGGACTCCTAATGGCTGATGATGAAGTACAAGAAGACTGAAAACGAACATGTTAAACACAGATAAAACAGAACAAAACAACAAAGCAAAGAAGAAAAGAAAAAATGCCAAAAGAATACTTACAAGTAAAAGGAAGAACATCAAAAAGTTGATAATAAGTGGTAGGAGATGGAGGAGTGTAATCTGATTCTGGTCGAGTTAAAAATACAAGCTCGCGTTCTTCATACCATTTGTTGATAATGCTGCCTAAGCGGCCAATCTCACTCCACCTATCAAACTCCTCATCCCAATCATTCTAGCAGGGTCAAAATAATATAGATACTTTACAAGAATGATCAATGAATTGGCAAATGAATTTCAAAATTGATAAATAAAAGGTATCAAGTATAAAGAATTAAAATAAATCTGTAAAATGCAAAGTGTTAGTAACAGAACTATCAATTTATTTATCTACTGCCAGATGCCTTAATGCCCAAGGGGGTGGCCACGAATTAATCGCCTCTGTGCTCCTCTGTCATCCGTCAGGTGGCGCTCCACCCCGCACACCATACCATTTGCACACATATACTCTTAATTCCATCAATCCATCTTTTTCTCGATCTACCTCTCCTTTACTGCCCTTCCAGCTCACTTTCACTCTTATTCACTCTTTTTATTCTCTCACTCTCCATGTGCTTCACATGATCAAACCAACTCATGGTGTTCTTCTTTACACTCTCCAGCACATTTACATCCAAGCCACATCGCTCTCGTGTCTTTCTATCTCTCCATGTGATGCCACACGCACTTCTCAAATAACTCATTTCAACCCCTCTCGCTTTTAATTTTTGTTTCTCCGACAACACCCATGTTTCACTCTCGGACGTTAATATTGAGACACCACACTATCATGCAGTGACTTGTTTACTTCCAAGCTCACCTCCCTATTCCTAGTCACTGCTTTTAATTGTACCTACAACCCCCCTCCCCTGTTGCACCCTCTCTTACTGGGAATCAAATTGTTCATGTATAGTTCATCGAAAGATGAAAAGAAAAGAGACACCAAAAATATTGAAAGAAGACGAGGGTTGATTTGTGTGTTATTGAAGAGTAGGGATAGTCGTGTGGAAGATTATGATGAGTAAATAGATGGAGAAATTGGGTTTTGAAAGCATTGAAAGTAAGAAGATTTTCTCTGCCCCAAATGGAAATAGTAGATAGATCAGAATATAGGCGTGCTATGGCTTCATCACATGAGTTTTGGAGTGATTGCATGGTGGGACATTGTAGAAAACTAGTTGAATAGTGAAAGGTTGAGTCATCAACATATAAGTGGATAGGACTAGAGGTACAGTTGAGAAGATCATTACTGAATATTAGTAATATGCCAAAATCTGCAACAGCATGCATGATAGCAACCATCACAGCTGGGCCTACAATCACCACCAGCAACCCCAGGCCACCCCTTCCAGCGTCCTTGACCTTTATTGTACCCTTGACTGACACCCTCCCCTTGATATCCCGTTTGCCTGATAACCCAAGAAAAAACGGCACAAGCCACGATGGGAATACCATAGTTTCCACAGGCCACCACCACCATACAGAATGGAAGAAAACAGTCTCCCCTCTCCAGCCAGCCGACAACAAACAGAAGTTCCTATTGCCTGCCCACCACTCATTAGGCCTTCACCTGACACCTTCATCCTAGATTCTAGAAGGACTCAACTCCCGCCTCATCATAGGAGCACTCCAGCCCATCTTCCCCAGAAACCAGCCCCCAGAGAGAGGCACAAGATCCAGGTAGAGGCTAGGGTGTGGTGACTAGCTAAATTAGACTGGACCTCATCTACTGCATCCTACAGATGACCACTTATTATACCAACATTTCATGGAGCTCTTCCCTTTTCATTCTGTTTATGGCAAACCTTACTACATCTACATATATTTGTGGAACTTCTCTTGTGTCTGTTGTTGAATTAATTGGTGGAACTGAAATATTTAAAGAGTATAACTTTTCATAAAACTCTTTGACTCATGTCATCATTTGTTCTCTACAGTTTATGATTTCACCATTGCTGTTTCTCAAATGAGTTATTTGTTGTTTGTCTAAGGTTAGTTTATGTTGTGTTAGTTAGGTTTTTGTTTTCTTTTGTAATTATTTCTTCAACTAAATCCATTTTTCTTTTTCTCTCTTCTTACCTTCGCTTTTTGTTGATTAGCTTGTTTATTTCTGCTCTCCACTTCATCTCTTTGCTGGTGTTTGTGCTCCCTATCTTTTCTGCTGCTTCTCTGATTGATAATGTCGAGTTTTCGTTTACTTTGTTGATGTCTTTTTTACTGTTGTCGAGAACTTGAAATAATTTCTTAAATTCTAGCTGAAACTCCATCTTATGCTCTTCAACTTTCTCTAAGTATATCTTCTTCCTGATAACTAGTTTGATTCTTAAAACTTTAAAATTGAACTTTGCTGTGCAGCCTATTATTCTATTATCACCCCGATGTTTACCTTGTTAATAACAGTGAAATTGTTAACACTGTTATGTTTGTCTCCTGTGGTACAGTTTATTTCATTCTTTGTTGCTCCGTTTGGACTTCTCCAGATCCACTTGCGACTGTTTCTTATTTGGAAGAAAGGGTTCATTATAATAAATCATATTTTTCTGGAAAGCTAATTATGACTTCTCCCCTGTCATCCCATTCGCCTACTTCAAACTTTCCATTGCATGATTCTCCTCCATATTTTTTCCAACTTTGGCATCGAAGTCTCCAATAATCATTACGTACCTACTGTTTTTCTTGGTCTAGAATGCTAGTGATATCCTCATAGAAGTTTCCATTTCTTCATCAGTGTTTCATGAAGTGGGTACGTATACTTGAATTACTTTATGAGTGTATCGTTTGCAAAGTTTGGTCACTACCCGAGCTATTCTTTCTGATACACAGTTGAATATAATTACATTATCAACGATACCTCGAGTGATTTAGAAATCCTACTCCTTTTCATTTTGGTTCCTTGTGTAGTAGAGCTGGTGATGACTTTGAGTTTAATAAAAAACAAAATGTTCTCTATGTATCTCGCTTATATTCTATATTTTATATAACTTTGCGGAAACTTTACTCTGTTTCACGCTCATTTCTCGATAACTAATGGATAGATAAGAATGTACTATATCCCTGTGTCTTATTGTTGCCATGTTTTCGTAATTAGCAACATACTGTATTTCTTCATAACAACGTTGCAATAACTGAGTAATTGCGATGAAAGCAAGCCAATTTATCGTCAACTTTAAAACAAATAGAATATAGTCCCACAATATCCAAGCTGATTTTATCTAGGTCTTGGACTATTTATTGTATTGTGTGATCTTCTTCAAGTATTCTGACATTGTATGTGTAATTTATCATATTCTTTAGCTTATTCTTCTGTTATTTACATTTACATTGTATGTGTAATTTATCATATTCTTTAGGTTATTCTTCTGTTATTTACATTTACATTGTATGTGTAATTTTCATATTCTTTAGGTTATTCTTCTGTTATTTACATTTACATTGTATGTGTAATTTATCATATTCTTTAGGTTATTCTTCTGTTATTTACATTTACATTGTATGTGTAATTTATCATATTCTTTAGGTTATTCTTCTGTTATTTACATTTACATTGTATGTGTAATTTATCATATTCTTTAGGTTATTCTTCTGTTATTTACATTTACATTGTATGTGTAATTTATCATATTCTTTAGGTTATTCTTCTGTTATTTACATTTACATTGTATGTGTAATTTATCATATTCTTTAGGTTATTCTTCTGTTATTTACATTTACATTGTATGTGTAATTTATCATATTCTTTAGGTTATTCTTCTGTTATTTACATTTACATTGTATGTGTAATTTATCATATTCTTTAGGTTATTCTTCTGTTATTTACATTTACATTGTATGTGTAATTATCATATTCTTTAGGTTATTCTTCTGTTATTTACATTTACATTGTATGTGTAATTTATCATATTCTTTAGGTTATTCTTCTGTTATTTACATTTACATTGTATGTGTAATTTATCATATTCTTTAGCTTATTCTTCTGTTATTTACATTTACATTGTATGTGTAATTTATCATATTCTTTAGGTTATTCTTCTGTTATTTACATTTACATTGTATGTGTAATTTATCATATTCTTTAGGTTATTCTTCTGTTATTTACATTTACATTGTATGTGTAATTTATCATATTCTTTAGGTTATTCTTCTGTTATTTACATTTACATTGTATGTGTAATTTATCATATTCTTTAGGTTATTCTTCTGTTATTTACATTTACATTGTATGTGTAATTTATCATATTCTTTAGCTTATTCTTCTGTTATTTACATTTACATTGTATGTGTAATTTATCATATTCTTTAGCTTATTCTTCTGTTATTTACATTTACATTGTATGTGTAATTTATCATATTCTTTAGGTTATTCTTCTGTTATTTACATTTACATTGTATGTGTAATTTATCATATTCTTTAGGTTATTCTTCTGTTATTTACATTTCCATTGTATGTGTAATTTATCATATTCTTTAGCTTATTCTTCTGTTATTTACATTACATTGTATGTGTAATTTATCATATTCTTTAGCTTATTCTTCTGTTTTTACATTTACATTGTATGTGTAATTTATCATATTCTTTAGGTTATTCTTCTGTTATTTACATTTACATTGTATGTGTAATTTATCATATTCTTTAGCTTATTCTTCTGTTATTTACATTTACATTGTATGTGTAATTTATCATATTCTTTAGCTTATTCTTCTGTTATTTACATTTACATTGTATGTGTAATTTATCATATTCTTTAGGTTATTCTTCTGTTATTTACATTTACATTGTATGTGTAATTTATCATATTCTTTAGCTTATTCTTCTGTTATTTACATATAATTTTCCCTATATCTTCAATACCCTCTCCTTTTCCCTATATCTTCAATACCCTCTCCTTTTCCCTATATCTTCAATACCCTCTCCTTTTCCCTATATCTTCAATACCCTCTCCTTTTCCCTATATCTTCAATACCCTCTCCTTTTCCCTATATCTTCAATACCCTCTCCTTTTCCCTATATCTTCAATACCCTCTCCTTTTCCCTATATCTTCAATACCCTCTCCTTTTCCCTATATCTTCAATACCCTCTCCTTTTCCCTATATCTTCAATACCCTCTCCTTTTTATATTTGCTCTTGTACTTCTTGTTCTATTTCTTATTTGTAATTACATTGATTGTGTTCTTCCTTGGAGGTTTTGTTCTTTCTTCTCCTGTTCTTCCTTGGAGGTTTTGTTCTTTCTTCTCCTGTTCTTCTTCTTCTTTTTCTTCACAATCCTCATTATTATTCTGACCTCTGCTCCACTTGTACCGTCAACACCAACATCACCATTTTATGAACCGTCACCATCACACCAGTAATACTACTACTACTAATACTCTCTCTCTCTCTCTCTTAGGTTTGTTGTTCCCTTCGCTTCATATATTTATGTACAGTAATTGTTTTTGTTTTGTTTTATTCTTGCTCTCTTCTTTTGTTCTTGTTCTTCTTCTCGTTCTGCCCCATTTTCTTGTTCCAACATCAATCAAGCCTCTGCACCACTTGTACCCTCAACACCACCAACACTATCACACCCATCTTGCGAACCCTTACCACTACACCACCATATTGTACTTGCTTTGTATAGTGTGTTAACTCTCTCTCTCCTCCTACTAATTTTTGTGTATATACTGTACTAGCAGGGGTACCCGGCGTTGCCCGGGTAATCACCATAATCACCATCACTACAACCACCACTACTACTACCATAATCACCATCATCAATCACTACTACCACAATCATCACAATACTACTACTACCATAATCACCGGCCTCGACCTCCCTGTGCCTCATTAAACGGCGACCTCGATTTCGGCCGCTAAATGACCTCCGATTTTGGATCTGACCTCATCCGTACCCCCATTTTGGGAGGCTGCGAACAACTTTCGGTCCATACACCTTTTTGATCGGAGGTCTCCTTCTGCCCCAAACGGAAATGTTTCCGATTTCGCGCCCATTTTCTCCATCCCTTTCACCCTGGGGAATTCTATTTTTTCACTAAAACCTGCCTAGGGACCCCCTTACTATGCATACCAAGAATGAACGCTCTAGCTTAAAAAATTTGGCCATGCATAAAGAACAGACAGACAGACAGACACACAGACAATCGAAAATATTATATAGATACTGTATATATGTTTATCTCTAGTGTTGTCATCGTTGTCGTTGTCATTGTTGTTGTTGGTGTTGTTGTTTTTGTAGTAGTTGTTATTGTTCTTGTTCTTCTTCTTTTCTTCTTCTTCTTTTCTCCTCTTTTCTTTCGCGTCTTACTCCATTTTTGCTGTTTCTTTATTTTCCTCTTCCTTCTTTAACTTGTTTCCTTCCTTTTTCTCCTTCTTCCATTCTGAGCTCTGTGCCACTTGTACCCTCAACAACAACAACAACACCATGACCTTCATCTTTTCTATGGATAATATATTGTGTGTATGTATGTATGTACAGTAGGCAAATTTGTTTTATGTATGTATGTTTTGCTGTTATGTATGTGGTTGTTCTCTCCTCTTTTCTTCTTGTACTTCTAATTCTCTTTTTGTTTTCTGTTCTCCTTTTTTGTATTACTTCTTCTTCGTGTTCTTCGTGTTCTACCATTGTTTAGCCCTGTTACATTCGTACCGCCAACACCACCATCACCACCATTTTGTGAACCCTTACCAATGGACCATTACACTGGCTATAATGATCATATACTGTCTTTATCTCTCTTATTTTGTGAACCCTTACCAATGGACCATTACACTGGCTATAATGATCATATACTGTCTTTATCTCTCTTATTTTGTGAACCCTTACCAATGGACCATTACACTGGCTATAATTATCATATACTGTCTTTATCTCTCTTATTTTCTATAGTTGTGTATGTATTTATGTATGTTTGATTCTATCTATCTATCAATCTATTTATCTCTACTGTTGATATTGTTGTTTTCTTATTAATAATAGTTTTAATATTATTATTATTTTGAATTATTATTATTATTATTATTATTGAAATAACAAAGAAAGAGGATGGAACTCAACACCACCAAGAGCCAACATTACCACCCTTACCACCACACCACCAAGGAAAGAAGAAACAAGCCCCACACCACCAGAGTGCGCCCGAGTCGCCTCCATCACACCCACACTTCCCTCAACACCAGGAAAGAACATCATCGTCACCATCAGCAATCCTGGCAGCGACAGAACCAAGAAGGACCGGAAGGAAGGCAAGGCAAGCAAGACTTTGCATAAGTCTTATGCCATCATGCGACCTTCTTGCTCCAAGCCGCACCACCGTCGTTACAAGGAAACCCAGAGGGGCTACCCAAACTGCCCCAGGCCCTTCTCCCAGGACATCCACCCTTCTAACACCGAGAAGGAGCACCGGGAAAAACGCCACCATCACTAAGACTATGACAGACCGAACAGGGGCCAGTACAGTTGGAAAGCTCTTAAAATACACTTCACTGGAAGGTTTTGAGAGCTGGAAGATTTAGGCTATTTTCGGTAAGGATAACTAAGGCATTGGCATTAAGTTTACATATCAAAGATCTTTACATCTTGGCTTTACGGAATTTGTGTTGAATCACCATGGTGGCACCTCAACATCAATTCCTCGCCTTGATCACCAGGAATTACTGTCGCTAGAGAAAGCTGTACTGACGTGCGCTCTAGTGGTAGCAAATCTAACCCCAATAAGGCTTGTTAGAAGTTAATGCACTGGCAGTTGACTTCTCTCTAAGTCAGGGCTCGCGAGATACCGTAGCACTGGCAAAACGACATTTTGCATAAAGTCCTTACGATACGCTGTCCTAGGCACTGGCAACAAGGCACATATTTGTAAAAGGCCCAAATATAAACCCATCCAAAATCCCTTGAAGACTATTATAAAGGTCAGGACAGTTAAGTGAAGTTGGAGAGCACTGGCATCCTAACCCTCTTACGTTAGTCCGATGATACATTATGTATAGTACTGGCAGAACAGACTGTATTCATTTAAGACCCCAAACCCAAGAGTACTGTAAAGGTTCTTGATTAACGACTCTTATAAAGGTCAGGATATTTGAGAGAGACAGTATAACACTGGTATAACTTCTCACGTTAATCCGATGATATGTTATGTATAACACTGGTAGAACGCAACGTATTCATTTAAGACCCCCAAAACCAAGAGTTGTACAACATCTTCCATCCTGCTGTGATCACCACACGACAGGACCACCACCACGGCCCAAGAACCTCGTCGGAAGTGCAACATCACCGGAAGTGCCTAGTAACATCACCGGAAGTGCATAGCGTCATCCCCCTGGAACTTATTGTGGATCCTCGATCGTGCTATGAAATTGTGTATATACCTATCCATGTCTGAATGTAACTCTGTATAAACATTATAGTTATGTTGAATAAGATAATCTATGCTTGTACTCCGTATTAAATTTATCCTCTATTACCTTTGTGCATGTGTTCATGTGGTTTCAACTTCTCCAGTCGAGTAAGAACCTACCTAAATAGTCCAGTTAACCCCAGCAAAAACCTGGCAAAACAATTATTATCATTATTATTATTATTATTATTATTATTATTATTATTATTATATTACTATTAGTATTATTAGTATTATTATTATGACCATCATCATCATCATCATTCTTCTTCTTCTTCTTTATTTTCTTATGCATAGACAGTTGTATTCAACTTAGGGCGGACCTTTAGGAATCAAAGAAAGGTGAAAACTGTATCAATTAACCCTATAACTCCCACACGTCCTCCTAAGCTGAATATAATCATCTACTAATAGCCAGAATATAATAAGCAATACAGTAATGATATTCATGGGGTTAACCCTTAGAAGATCCGATAACGCATTTCGTTTATGTTCTCTAGCTATCGTTAGACGATTTTGTTTCAGATTGGGAAGGGTATGTGGAAGTCAGAGGGTTGATTAAGCCCTCATTACTACCACAGATCCTTCCTAAGCTGTGTATAATAGTCTAATAATAGCCAGAACAAATTGTCAAAGTGCGTCAAAATATTCAAAGGGTTAAGTTAATAAGATTTAATGGTGAATGAATGATATTGTATACTTTAGTGTTCATTGAGGTTATAATGAATGATATTGTATACTTTAGTGTTCATTGAGGTTATAATGAATGATATTGAATACTTTAGTGTTCATTGAGGTTATAATGAATGATATTGTATACTTTAGTGTTCATTGAGGTTATAATGAATGATATTGAATACTTTAGTGTTCATTGAGGTTATAATGAATGATATTGTATACTTTAGTGTTCATTGAGGTTATAAATCCCTGTACACTTTTATAAGGCAGCGTCACACGTGCACATTTACCGTCAATGTTTACGGGCAATTGTAATTTAGCATCTTTAAAATGTATGTTTTAACAAAAATCAACCGCCTAACAAAATCTGCCTTCAGTCCAGTGCCCGATTCCAATGCGAAAGTGTCTCAAAATATTATGAGAAAAAAATTGCTCATCAAAAATTGCCGGTAAATGTGCTTGTGTGACACCACCTTTAAGCTTTTAAATATTATTAATGCGTGGGAGACCATGCAGTCAAATGCACACCAGTATTTGTGAGGGCTTGATTAAGCAATGTGATAATATAGTTTAGTAATATAATAAGATGATAGAAAGTCCAAATTGTTTATCTCCAATACCTTAGGGAAGATTAGGTCATTCATACATTGTAGTGCAGTTAGTCACTATATTGATAAAACAATACCCTCAAAAATGAGTTGAGTAAAATTAATATGTGTAGTATGAAGATAAACATATACTGTACATGCCATGGGCCGTGGCATGGTCAGTAGCACGTCTGACTGCTGATCGTCTGACTGCTGATCGAAGGGTCTGCAATTTGATCCCACGCCGTGTCATTAATAGACAGCAAGAGTTTTGGCAGCTCGGTCTAGCAATTTGTGGTATATGTCTAGATAAGTCCCTGTAACAAGGCCACACCCTAGCCCTGTCAATGTCTAGATAAGTCCCTGTAACAAGGCCACACCCTAGCCCTGTCAATGTCTAGATAAGTCCCTGTAACAAGGCCACACACTAGCCCTGTCAATGTCTAGATAAGTCCCTGTAACAAGGCCACACCCTAGCCCTGTCAATGTCTAGATAAGTCCCTGTAACAAGGCCACACCCTAGCCCTGTCAATATCTAGATAAGTCCCTGTAACAAGGCCACACCCTAGCCCTGTCAATGTCTAGATAAGTCCCTGTAACAAGGCCACACCCTAGCCCTGTCAATGTCTAGATAAGTCCCTGTAACAAGGCCACACCCTAGCCCTGTCAATGTCTAGATAAGTCCCTGTAACAAGGCCACACCCTAGCCCTGTCAATGTCTAGATAAGTCCCTGTAACAAGGCCACACCCTAGCCCTGTCAATGTCTAGATAAGTCCCTGTAACAAGGCCACACCCTAGCCCTGTCAATGTCTAGATAAGTCCCTGTAACAAGGCCACACCCTAGCCCTGTCAATGTCTAGATAAGTCCCTGTAACAAGGCACACCCTAGCCCTGTCAATGCACAGCATTAAAAACTGCACACATTTAGAGAATTAAAAAGGAAGACAGCCTCTGGATTGGTAATCCAATGGACCCGGGTTTGAATCCCGATATGTCAATGGGAAGATATTATTGGGATGGAATTTGTGCTGTACTTAGTATCAGAGCATTACCACATCAAAGCACACCGAAATGCCAAATAAATACCCTCCTTCTTCCCTGACTAAATAGCACTGTATGAATATTCCCATATTCAAAATATGCTACAGGGGGGCAATGCCTAGTGAGTTCATTGTTCAATAGGTGGCATTCTGAGAGTGAGGGTCTGAGTCTAGGAGCTTAGACAGTGAAGCACTGGAGCGAGGCAGCTTCAGAGATGGAGCTGCTTCGAGCCGTGTGTTGGCAAATAAGCCCCATATATCCTGCGAAGGCAAGATGGCAGGCACTGGTTGAAGCTAAAAGTGCTTCACATGTCTCACCCCCTAGACTGGAACGAGACCTCACAGGCTTCACCGTTCAATGATTAGCGGTTGAATGTACAGGCTCTCGGCCTATGCCTGAGAGGGAGTAATTGGAATATAGAAAACAAAAATATCAGCCCCAATATCAGGGACAACACCAACTTGCACCATACGAGTAGCTGTAATTCAAAAGGCTGACAAAGTGCCCCCGTTCTCTCGCCCTACCACATGTATAGACAATCATGTTGGAACCGACAACGTCAGAGCTCCGTTCACCCTGAGGACTCATCGTGCAGCTGGCAGCCTACCTGCCCGCCTTCCTGGGAAGGTAAATTACCTGAGCACATTGACCCAGAAGAACAAAGGCACAAGAGTCACCTTAACACCAACATGAAGGCCCCTTCTACCCCCAACGACTCCAGGACCAAGAAGAACAAGAATATTAGCAAGGTGCGAGAGCGGGAATTGTTCAGCAGGTTCACACCCTCTTCTAAATTTAATGACCTTTGTTTAGGAGTTACCACCCTCAGCAACCCTTGGGAGTTAACAGCGACTATCCTCAGCAACCCTTTGTTAGCCGCAACCTCATTCGGCCTTTCCTGTGAGCCACACTGAGAGTTCAGCAGCTCTTGTTCTCCAACTGTTTTTGGCAACTCCTGCACAGTCACAACCCTCGCGACCACACTCAGCAGCCCTTGTGTGGTCGCACCCTTATTCAGCAACCCCTGTGAGGTAACCAGAGAGTTCAACAACCCTTGCTGTTTTTGGCAACCCCTGCACAATTAATCCCAAGAATTGTAACAAGCAGAAGAAGATAAAGAAGAAGCAGAAGTATAACGAGCGGAGGGCCCTCGTGAAGACACCCGAAGGCAAGGAGAAGTAAATGAAATAAGACCTTGACCTTCCTGATACACCTGGGAAAAATATTCAATAAATATGCCTTGTATAATTAGTGAAATTGTCTCTGTATTTGAGAGTCCCTACTTTGCATTTAAATGCCTCCAAATTACATTACACGCTACCTTAACGTACTTATGAGATTCACTGATATTAGAAGTTATAAAACGTCTCCGTTTGTAATATCTTATGTATCCTTGTTTCTCTATTTTTCTTGCACTACAACATCCATTCATAAACATCACTTAAAGTCATACTCAGCCTGCATTCACACTTAAAATGCCAAACATTTTTGTCTATGTGAGTGGGGGAGACAAAAGGCAGAACTGCCTGTAGCAAGTGCCTCCCCCATAGTTGAAGGAGTGACAGGGCCAAAATCAAGGGACGTTTGAGCCAAAATGCCTGGACACACGAAGTTTGAAGCAATTTAAGTCATAGAAAAAGGGAAAGACTGATTCTGGGAGAGAGTTACAGAGCTCAGCTGTTGAATAGAAGAAAGACTGAGAGCAACGTTTCACTCTTGGGTTGGAGAGTTGCACAGAGTAGGGGTGGGATTGTGTTGCAAGACGGGTACCACGTACCCTATGAAGAGGAGGTGGTATACTGTACACTGGGAGATCTCTGAGGAACACTGATGATTAAAGTAGCGATAAAATAGCGAGAGAGATGCAACATTTCGGTGAAGAGAGAGAGATTGCAGAGAGTTGGTGAGTGGACGGGAGTTAATGATATGAAAGGCCTTCCTTTCTACTTTGTCTAGGAATGCAGTCTAAGAGGATCCTCCCCACACATGTGAAAAATACTCAATACAAGGACGCACTATGCCCCTGTACAGAGCAAGAAGCTGTGCAGGGGTAAAGAACCTCTTGAAACGGTTGAGCACACCCAGCTTCTGGGAGGCTGCCTTAGAAAGACTGATAACATGGTCCTTCCAAGTGAGAGCAGAAGAAAAAGAGACATCAATAATATTGAGAGAAGATAGAGGATTGATTTTTGTATTGTTGAAGTATAATAATCGATAGTCCTCTGGGAGTTCCGGACGGGTAGTAAGATGGAGAAATTGGGTTTTGGAAGCACTAAGGCAACAAGGTTTTCTTTGCCCCAATTGGAAATAGTAGTTAGACCAGAAGATAAGTGTTGTATGGCTTCTTTACGTTTGTTTTTGAGGGATTGCTGGCTGGGGTCTGCGTATGAATAGATGGGACTGGGCTATTGTCGTTTATCATTTCTTTTTCTTTTTCTTTTTTGTGGCCGAAAGAAGTGTGGTGTGCTTGTTTTGTGTAGTGAAAATAGAAGGAGGAATTGTTTGTGAGAGCTAGCTGGATCACTCTGTATAGGTGAGGCACAAAAATAAGCAGGAAAGGAAGCCAGACAAATGAAACAGGAGTTCCAGCAACTTATCAAATGCCTAAAGGCCTCCCCTGGGTATTGCCCTGCTCGATTGGTGCCTACAATCCCCCCCCCCCCCCCTCCTGCAGTAGACATAGCTAGTGAAGCCATCCAGTTTGCTCTCATTCAACCTGTCCCAAAGAAGGGTGACCGCTCTCAACCCTCCAACTATCGTCCAATTGCTCTCATCTCTTGTATCTCTAAAGTTTTTGAAACTATTCTTGCTTCCAAATTTCTTAAGCATTTTTCTTCTCATAATCTGCTTTCAGATCGCCAGTATGGCTTCCTTAAGGGTCGCTCTACTGGTAATCTTCTTTTCATATCTTACTAACTCTTGGTCATCCAACTTTCGGGACTTCGGTGAGACTTTTTCTGTTGCACTAGACATATCGAAGGCCTTCGATAGAGTCTGGCACAAATCTTTAATTTCCAAACTGCCCTCCTTCGGTTTCCGTCCCTCCATCTGTGCCTTTGTCTCTAATTTCCTTTCCGGCCATTCCATAGCTGCAGTCGTGGATGGCCATCGCTCATTTCCTCATCCTATCAACTCCGGTGTTCCCCAGGGTTCTGTTTCATCTCCTATTCTCTTTCTAATTTTCATAAATGATCTTCTCAACTGTACATCCAGTCCCATCCATTCATATGCAGACGATTCTACCTTACACCATTCAATTAGTTTTCCAGAACGCCCCAGCCAGCAGTCCCTCAAAAGTAAACTCAATGAAGCCATAAAATACTTATCTTCTGTTCTAGCTACTATTTCCAATTGGGGTAGAGAAAAGCTTGTTGCATTTAATGCTTCCAAAACTCAATTTATCCATCTTACTACCCGTCAGGAACCTCCAAAGGACTATCCCTTATTCTTCATCAATACAAAAATCAACCCTTCATCTTCTCTCAATGTTCTCGGTGTCTCTTTTTCTTCTGCTCTCACTTGGAAAGACCATATTACTAGTCTCGCTAAGGCAGCCTCCCAGAAGCTGGGTGTGCTCAACCGCCTCAAGGGGTTCTTTACCCCTGCGCAGCTTCTTGCTCTGTACAGGGGCACAGTGCGTCCTTGTATTGAGTATTGTTCTCATGTGTGGGGAGGATCCTCTCACACCGCACTCCTAGATAAAGTAGAGAGGAAAACCTTTCGTATAATTAACTCCCGTCCACTCACCAACTCTCTGCAATCTCTCTCTCTTTGCCGCAATGTTGCATCTCTCTCGCTATTCTATCTCTACTACAATAATCAGTGTTCCTTGGAGCTTTCCCAGTGTATACCACCTCCCCTACGTAGGGTACGCAGTACCCGCCTTGCAACGTAATCCCACCCCTACTCTGTGCAACTCTCCAACCCAAGAGTGAAACGCTATTCTCAGACTTTCTTCTATTCAACTGCTGAGCTCTGTAACTCTCTCCCAGAATCAATCTTTTCCTCTTCCTATGACTTAAATTGCTTCAAACCCTGTGTGTCCAGGCATTTTAGCTCGAACGTCCCTTGATTTCGGCCCTGTCACTCTTTGAAATCTGGGGGAGGCACTCGCTGCAGGCAGTTATGCCTTTTGTCTCCCTCATTCACATATAAAAATAAAATACAGGAAAGACAGGGCAGTCATGGGTTCAAAAGAAATAAACACTGAGGATGAGACTACAAGGTTTAGTGAGCAAATGTGACAGGGTAAAGTGGCACCTGCAATAATGTCCCTGACAATGGAGGCAGCATAGAGTCTATTATATTTATCTCTCTATCCCTTCTCATTCACCCTAAATTCCCATTCTTCTCTCTTCTTCTTCTTCCTCCTCTTCCCCCTCCACCTCCTCCTCCTCCTCGTCTCCTTAGCCCCAGCAGCACTTAAGGGGAGATTTTCACTTAAGAGGTATTTTTCTGGATCTCCTTCTCCCACATGATTTGCCCCATTAGTTTGAGATTTCAAGATTTTTTCCCCATTAGCTTGGTTATTTCAAGACCTTTGCCCCATTTCTGTCAAATTGTAGACCTTTCGTACCATTTACTATGGGTTACATCGTTTTTTCGGGAATAACTTATTAACAAACAATTGGATCAGTATGATATCTTGACACAGCTTTTTTCACACCGTGCCCTAATTTTCGTCCATATAGTGTAGAAATAACCCACTTGTCCCTGTGTCATGAGGTTAAAGTCACATATTAATAACGAAGAAACGAACAAGGCTACCGTGGCTTACCTGTGAGAACCACCAAACCATTATTGCTCCTCCATCAAACACGGTAGTTATCAGCCACCACCCAACCCTATTATCGCCTTTAAATTCAAGTTATCTGTCAATATCAAACATAAATATACAAACAGTATGTATCTATGTATATTTATACTTGATATTGACAGATAACTTGAATTTAAAGGCGATAATAGGGTTGGGTGGTGGCTGATAACTACCGTGTTTGATGGAGGAGCAATAATGGTTTGGTGGTTCTCACAGGTAAGCCACGGTAGCCTTGTTCGTTTCTTCGTTATTAATATGTGACTTTAACCTCATGACACAGGGACAAGTGGGTTATTTCTACACTTTTGGTAATGCACTATATTGACGAAAATTAGGGCATGGTGTGAAAAAAGCTGTGTCAAAATATCATACTGATCCAACTGTTTGTTAATAAGTTATTCCCGAAAAACGATGTAACACGGCCTCTGAAACCCATAGTAGGTGTCGATATTTTCTTGACGAGCGATAGCGAGCGTGTAGTTTAGGAGGAACCGGCCTTCGGCCGGGACATATTTTGTTACCAAAAATGTACACATTTATCTTGAAGGGGGTCTTGGGGGTATTATTCTAAGCTTGATGGAGATCTAGGGATTTAACTAAAAGCCTGCCCATAAAGAGCTTGGATTCCGGGCTCTTATGTGGCCCACTGGCCCTGTTACTGCTGCTTCACTCCTGCCTTGTAATGGACTCCATCTGTTCACAGAGAGAGAGAGAGAGAGAGAGAGTGTGTGTGTGAGAGAGAGAGAGAGAATGAGTGAGTGTGTGTGAGAGAGAGAGAGATTTTCTTTTAGTTTGCAGTTTGATATTTTTGTGCTTACACTTACGGAATATAATTTTTTCATGAGAATTATGTTGGGTAAAATTTTATACATTGGCTATATCAACACCAATTATTATTATTGTATGTAAAACACTATGATATTGTGCCGGTAATTACTGTACAACAAAACAGAAATAAGGGAAATAAAATATAATAAACAAATCTACCCACGTGTTTATGAGAGCTTTCAGCACCATGACAACTTTTTACCTTTGATTCTGCCTAAAGTTAGACGATTTTATGCAGTTTAAGAAGGAGCAATGTTATTCAGAGTGTTTATTATGATTGCATTTACCCATGTGAGTCCTAGAGGTAGAAATAAACCAAAGAAAATTGTCTAATGGTAACCAGAATATGATGAAAATTACGTCATGGGGATGAAGGGGTTAACCTTTTCACCATTTGATCATGTATTTTGGTCTTTGTTCTGGCTAGCATTAGACGATGTTGCTCTATTTTGGATGGACCTCTTGGAATGAAAGGGGTAAAGTCTATGTCAATTAACCCTCTATGTCAATTAACCCTCTATGTCAATTAACCCTCTATGTCAATTAACCCTCTGACTCCCATAATTCCTTCTTAAACCGGATTAAATCGTCTAATGCCACCCAGAACGCATCCATGTATACTGATATGGTTAACCCCTTCTGTACCGGCGACGTATTTTTTATTTGAATTCAACTACATTAAGACGATGTTATGAAGCTTAGGAAGGATATATGGTAGCTCAAAGGGTTAGCGGAGATGGTCTGTAGCCTATTAATGGGTAGACGTCCTTCCTAAGCTCAATACAATCGTCTCATAGTTGCCAGAATATAATGCAAAGTACATCACCGGTACAGAAGGGGTTAATCACATCAAGAATAAAGGGTAGGCCAAAAATAGGGTGGGTCCTAATTGTACGCGGTAACCATTAACCCTTTCGGTAAATGAGGAGGCTTTTGTTTTTAAGGTGTTATTAGATGATAGCATTCAGTTTAGGGAGGAATTGTGGGGGTTTAATTAAGGGCGGATGGGCCGTTTTTCTGGTCCCCCTTCTTCCTCATGCTTAGCCCCATTAGTTTTCAGATTACAAGACGTTAGGTTCATTAGTTTGGCGATTTTAAGACCTTTCGCCTCATTTCTTTGTCAATATCAAGACTTTTCGTGTCATTAAGGTGTCGATTTTTGCTGGCGAGCGATAGCGAGCCTGTAATTTAAGAGAAAACGGCCTTCGGCCGGGAAAATGTTCTATCGAAAAATGTACAAATTTATCTTGACGGTGGGTCTTAGGCGGGTGTATTTTAAACTTGATGGAGGTCTTGATGGAGGTCTTGATGGAGGTCTAGGGAGGAAACTAATAGAATATTTTAAAAATACATAAATGAGCAAATAAATACCCACATCCCCGCTTTAAGATAGATTATACCCACGTTATGGTATTATAGATTATACCCACGTTATGGTATTATAGATTATACCCACTTTATGGTATTATAGATTATACCCACTTTATGCTATTATAGATTATACCCACTTTATGGTATTATAGATTATACCCACTTTATGCTATTATAGATTATACCCACTTTATGGTATTATAGATTATACCCACTTTATGGTATTATAGATTATACCCACTTTATGCTATTATAGATTATACCCACTTTATGGTATTATAGATTATACCCACTTTATGGTATTATAGATTATACCCACTTTATGCTATTATAGATTATACCCACTTTATGCTATTATAGATTATACCCACTTTATGGTATTATAGATTATACCCACTTTATGGTATTATAGATTATACCCACTTTATGCTATTATAGATTATACCCACTTTATGCTATTATAGATTATACCCACTTTATGCTATTATAGATTATACCCACTTTATGGTATTATAGATTATACCCACTTTATGGTATTATAGATTATACCCACTTTATGGTATTATAGATTATACCCACTTTATGCTATTATAGATTATACCCACTTTATGGTATTATAGATTATACCCACTTTATGGTATTATAGATTATACCCACTTTATGGTATTTCAGAGTTGAGTAAGATGATATAATCTGAGCCAGATTATAACGAATGAGTCTATCTATTGCCTGACGCCGTGATCCCCGAAGGGATGGCCACGAACGAACCGCCCCCATGCACCTCTGTCCCCAGTCAGTCGACGCCCCTCCCCCCAACCAGCACCGCCCTCATTCATATACTTCCTCACTCTATCCTTCCACCTCTCCTTCGGTCTACCTCTCCCTCTCTGTCCCTCCATCTCGCTCTCGTACACCCTCATAGTCATTCTCTCGCTTTCCATACTTTCCATATGGCCGAACCATCTCAAGTTGTTCCTTTTCACACTTTCCAGCACATCTACTTCCACACCACACCTTCTTACTTCTTCATTAGTCTGTCTATCCCTCCATGTAACTCCGCACGCACTTCTTAAGTAATTAATTTTCACTGCTTTCACTCTTGATCTGAGTCTCTTCTCAAACGTCCATGCTTCGCTTCCGTAAGTCAGTGTCGGGATTACCACACTGTCATGCAAGGACTTCTTCACTTCCATACTGACCACCCTATTTCTTGTTACTGCTTTCAGCATTCCTACAGCCCTCTTCCCCTGTTGTACCCTCTCCCGCACTTCTTCATCCATAGTCCCATCTTTACTCAACACACTGCCCAGATACTTAAAAGAGTTGACGATCTCCATAGCCTGACCGTTCAACTTCACCTCACACTCTGTGACTTTACCCCTTTCGAAGACCATAACCTTGCTCTTCCCCGCATTTACCTTAAAATTCCGTTTTTCGCACTCTGTTCCAAACTCATTTACCAGACCCTGCAACTGCCATTCATTATCACTCATCAGAACTGTATCATCCGCAAACAGTAGTATAGGTAGCTTCCACTCATTTCCCTCCCTTTTCAGCGATACACCAACATCCACTGCTCTTGATAGTATTTCTTTCATGACTCCATCCATATATACAGTAAACAACCACGGGGACATCACACACCCCTGTTTCACACCAACATTCAGGTCAAAGAACTCGCTCTGCTCACTCTCCACACGTACTGCCACCTTTGCACCCTCATACTGTCATACATGCTCTTCACTGCCATCAGCAACTTGCCATCTACTCCGTATATTGTAAGTACTTTCCACAAACCTTCTCTATCCACTCTGTCATAGGCCTTCTCCAAGTCCATAAAGGCAACATACACCTTTTGTTTCTTCTCCAGATATTTCTCCACAACACAATTCAGGGTAAAAATCTGATCTACACATTCTCTTTCCTTCCTAAAACCTCCCTGCTCGTCGCCTATCCATTTCTCCGTTCTCACTCTCACTCTCTCAATCACTACCCTACTGTATACCTTCCCTACTACGCTTAGAAGACATATTCCTCAGTGGTTACCACACACTCCTCTTTCCCCTTTGCCCTTATATAGGGGGACTATTATGCCAGTCTTCCAGTCATCGGGTGCACTCCCCTTCTCCCATGCTAGTTTGCACATTTTCCATACCCATTCGATCACTATCTCACCACCATACCTCAACATTTCCCCACACACTCCATCTGTTCCTGGTGCTTTCCCCAACTTCACTCTTTTCATGGCTTCCCACACTTCTGACCTCCTGATCCCCACCTCCTCCTCCACTACTTCTCTTCTTCTCCCTCCCATACCCTATCCAGCTATGTTTGCTGGCTCTTCATTCCTTACATTTAGCAGCTCATTGAAGTACTCCCTTCATCTTTCGACTCTCTCTTGCTTCTCGGCTAGCATTCTCCCATTCTTATCTTTCACACCCTTACTGTTTCCCTTGCTACCTTCCCCACTTTCTTGACTTCTTTCCAGAACAGTTTCTTACTCTCCCTCCATTTTACACTCAGATTCCTTCCAAATTTCTTATCTACTCTTCTCTTACTTTCCTTCACTACTCTCTTCACCACTCTCTTTCTCTCCACGTACCTCGCTCGTTTCTGTCTCTCGAAATCTTCATTCCCTCTACTACCCAACCACTCTCTATATGCTTTATGGTATACTGAAAAAGTTAAGTTAACTATTATATATATTTGTTTGCCTTTTTTCAGCCAAAGCCTGGAAGGGAATGGGTGTGGTAGTATCCATACTATAATGTAAGGTTGTTAGTTCATTTATGCATGTATCTTGCATTGATAAATACATAAATTTAAGATTAACTATCAATAAATTATTATAAATTCAAGAATAGAAAGATTAGGAACACTATTATTATGCTTTTTTTTTGTTCGGGACTTTTATTGGTAAACATATATTTAAGTGAAAATTATTCATTTTTTCCGAACCAAACCATATCTATTCACATAATATTTAAGCATAGCATGAATTAATAATATACTGTATACAGCATAGAGGATGATTAATAATATACTGTATACAGCATAGAGGATGATTAAAAAATAATATCGAATTTTTCATTTGTATATATTTCTTACAAATTGCCGGTACACAGCACCTTATGAATATTAAAATACAAAATACTAAGTACACAGTTTTGGTTGTTTAAGGCACATACAGGCACTCTGAGAATAAACCTATAAGGGGTAATTACTGTATGTACACGGTTCTATTGGAGTTCATTACTATTGTTCTGGGTTTGAATATATGTAGCTCGATTGACAGAGTTCACAAATACTACACCTTCAATACTGTTCACCAGTCATATGTTGCGTTATATATTTCTTAAGTTAGTTGTTCATTGCCCTATTGTTCATATATATATTTGAGTTTGATTACGGTACCTTTGCTCAGAAATGTAATCATATTTTTTAATAATAGACTTTGTAGTTGGTGCTATCTTTATTTATTTTCTTTATTTAAATGCTATAATTTATTTACTTGTCTTAATTCATGCATCATATATTATAAATTATAACTTAATTGTTCATAGCTATTTTTCAAATTGTCCTTATATTGTTGTTATCAAGATATATTATTAGTTAGTTTAATATGTTGTATTTGTTAACAAATATTTAAATATCATTAGGATAAATAACATTATCCATGTGGTATATGTTGTTCAATTAAGATAATGTTTGGACAACAGTGTTTATTGTACTGTGCATGTTCGCAGTACCATTGTTAACAAATAATAAACAATGCAATATTCTGTTTAGCATTTTTGTATGTAATTTACATTATAGTTCATAAATGTTCTCTTATATAATTACACCTTTAAAGATATATGTCGTTGTGTTCTCTAGGTTATTGTTCATACAGTTTCTAGTTTGTTAACATTATTGCTTTAGTTCACCATGCATATCGAGTCTTCATTCTCTTTGCACTTAATATTTGTGTTCATTATTTCACAGTGTTGCCGTCATTTGCTGGGCAGACAAATCCCTCCAACTCTGCTCACATACAGTATTTACACACATTCACTTATTTTAAAGAATACATTATAGGCACGGAAATCACTCATAGTCGCTCATGTGCACAATTAAGTCTTATCCATGGAGCAGTTTTTTAAGGGAGCCCACCTCGCTTTTTTTTCTCTTTCTCTCCCTCTCTCTTTAGCTTGTATCCATTCGGCCCCATTAAGCGTACTGTTTTAAGACGTTTACCCCCATCCAGGTGCCAATATTTTCCTGGCGAGCGGTAGCGAGCCAGCATATATATATTTTTGTTTTGACAGCAAGCTAAATTTGTAAATTTTTTGATAGAAAAATTTCTCCGGCGAAGCCGGATTTCTCCATACAATGCTGGCTCGCTATCGCTCGCCAGGAAGAAATCGAAACCTGGATGGGGATAAACGTCTTAAAACAGTTGGCTGAATGGGGCCGAAAAAGATAGAAAAGTAGAGAAAGATAAAAAAATAAAAAGCCGATGACCCCCCTTAATAATCCATAACACATTTTAAATTATTTGTTGTGCAACTTAAATATCAATGATCGATTGCTGTACAAACCACTGCAATAATACAATCTATAAGTAAAAAATATTCACAAGACAAAGGAAGGATTTGAACCCTATCAATGAGATGACTATTTTAACTCATTATAGCTACCGTCAGACGTATTATATTCAATGTGAGAAATATCTATGAATAAAAAAAACAAATATATATATATATATACAGTATATACAGCATATATACAGTATATATATACATATACTGTATATATACTGTATATATATATATATATATATATATATATATATATATATACCTGTATATACTGTATATATATATATATATATATATATATATATATATATATATATATATATATTATAATATATTATATATATATATATTATATATATATATATATATATATATATATATATATATGTGAAGGATGGAGAAAGCCAGAAGGGACATGGCTATTGTTTTCTATTATTTATGTTTTACCTTCAGTGTTTAAAAAAAGTCGGTGTATTAACTTTGTTTTCACCAGCTTTCCTTCTTCCGGTCACAAAAACATGCTGAATAAAATCGTCTAATGCTACCTATAAACAACATGGTGTGAAAGAGCGGGTTAAGGGGGGTCACCGGCTTTGTTTTATCTTTCTTTCATTTTCTCTCTTTCCCTGGCTTGTATCCATTCGGCCCCATTCAGGTGTCGATTTCTTCCTGGCGAACGATAGCGAGCCAGCATTGTATGGAGAAATCCGGCTTCACCGGAGACAATTTTCTATCGAAAAATGTACAAATTTAGCTTGCTGTCAAAACAAAAATATATATATATATGCTGGCTCGCTACTGCTCGCCTGGAAAATATTGACACCTGGATGGGGGTAAACGTCTTAAAACAGTAGGCTGAATGGGGCCGAATGGATACAAGCCAAAGAGAAAGGGAGAGAAAGAAAGAAAGCGAGGTGGGCTGGCTTAACAGACACCTTTCGTTACATAATCTGGTATTTGTGAAGTTTGTGGTATATCTACATGACACGTATAATATCTACATGACACGTATAATATCTACATGACACGTATAATAAATATCTACATGACACGTATAATATCTACATGACACGTATAATATCTACATGACACGTATAATATCTACATGACACGTATAATATCTACATGACACGTATAATATCTACATGACACGTATAATATCTACATGACACGTATAATATCTACATGACACGTATAATATCTACATGACACGTATAATATCTACATGACACGTATAATATCTACATGACACGTATAATATCTACATGACACGTATAATATCTACATGACAAGTATAATATCTACATGACACGTATAATATCTACATGACACGTATAATATCTACATGACACGTATAATATCTACATGACACGTATAATATCTACATGACACGTATAATATCTACATGACACGTATAATAAATATCTACATGACACGTATAATAAATACAACATAAGCGTTTGGCTGAGAGTTAAGGCCAGGTTTTTAGTTTGTTCCCTAGACCTCCATCAAGCTTAAAATGTCACCCCCTAAGCCCCCTTTCAAGATAAATTTGTACATTTTTCGGTAGAAAAATGTCCCGGCCTTTACCTCTTAAATTACAGGCTCGCTATCGCTCGCCAGGAAAAAATCGACACCTAAATGGCACGAAAAGTCTTAAAATTGACAGAAATGGGGCGAATGCTCTTAAAATCGCCAAACTAATGGGGCGAACGTCTTAAAATCTCAAAAGCAATGGGACTAAACATGAGGGAGAAAGGGGTCCAGAAAAAAATCTCCCAAGTGGAAATCTCCCCTTAATGGCGCAACGAGAATGTTAGGAATCGTTATTTACAAAAGACACTGAATGGTCTAGCCTCAGAGTAGTTGTGGAGTTGGAGGATATTGATTGATAGATATACTGTATAGATGATTGATTGATAGATATACTGTATAGATGATTGATTGATAGATATACTGTATAGATGATTGATTGATAGATATACTGTATAGATGATTGATTGAGGATAAAAATAATTATGCAAAACACAGTTTGTTAATAAACACCAAGAAACAAACTTCTTATAAAGGTCGATTAGGTTATATTTGGAAATTTAAGAAGCATGATCATTTTAAATAGTGCATGTACGTATTGTGAATGCAATGTAGTGCATGTACGTATTGTGAATGCAATGTAGTGCATGTACGTATTGTGAATGCAATGTAGTGCATGTACGTATTGTGAATGCAATGTGAAAAGATTAAATTATGAAGGGAAAGTATTGATACAATGTCCAGACCCATGGGTTACGTTAGTTTCATATGGTAACATTATTATAGATGATTAAGCCAGCCCACCTCGCTTTGTTTCTCTTTTTCTCTCTCTCTCTCTGGCTTTTATCCATTCGGCCCCATTCAGCTTACTGTTTTAAGACGTTTACCCCAATCTAGGTGTCAATATTTTCCTAGCGAGCGGTAGCGAGCCAGCATATATTCATATTTTTGTTTTGACAGCAAGCTAAATTTTTACATTTTTCGATAGAAAATTTCTCCGGCGAAGCCGGATTTCTCCATACAATGCTGTCTCGCTAACGCTCGCCAGGAAGATATCGACACCTGGATGGGGATAAACGTTTTAAAACAGTTGGCTGAATGGGGCCGAATGAATACAAGCCAGGGAACGAGAGAAAAGGAGAGAAAGATAAAACAAAAAAAACGGTGACCCCCCTTAATCGTAAACGGTGACCCCCCTTAATCGTAAAGATAAAAGGAATTGATAATGACAAACAAAATAATAATAATAATAGTAATACAAACCCAATAATAACAATAACATGGATTTAGGTGTGTATCTCAGCTGCTACTGAAGGGCTCACTTATATTATATGGCACTTTCATGACTCCCGAGAAAAGACTTGCAATTGTTGGATATGAGATGCTAAGAATTAAGCAATATGGCACTCGTGGCTTGTAGACCCTATACTATTCATTAAGTAATATTTGTTAAGGGAGTTCACCTCGCTTGTTTTCTCTTTCTCTCCGTCCCTCTTTGGTTTTTATCCATTCGGCCCCATTTAGCCTACTGTTTTAAGACGTTTACTCCCATCCAGGTGTCAATATTTTCCTGGCGAGCGGTAGCGAGCCAGCATATATATATTTTTGTTTTGACAGCAAGCTAAATTTGTATATTTTTCGATAGAAAAATTTCTCCGGCGAAGCCGGATTTCTCCATACAATACTGGCTCGCTATCGCTCGCCAGGAAGATATCAACACCTGGATGGGGATACACGTCTTAAAACAGTTGACTGAATTGGGCCGAATGGATACAAGCCAGGGAAAGAGAGAAAAGGAGAGAAAGATAAACAAAACAAAAACGGTGACCCTCCTTAAAGTACATGTGGAAGGCTGTACATTGATATGTCTGGATTCACTGGTGTTAACATGGAAGAACAAGTCTCAAGGAAGGTCTGTGGATGGAATAAACAATGGCAAGATTGTAGTTGCGTGTCGTGGAATAATAAAAGGCATGGAATGAGTAGTTCAGTTTTGTGGAATGATAAGTTATAATGTAGAATGATTTGTTATATAAATGAAGAGTGAATAAGCAAGTGTTATAGAAATAATAATATATATTTGGAATGGACAGAATATGTTGAATACCGGTTATGTACCGGTAGTATATGTTGCAGATTAGGTACAGTATATGTTGAATACCGGTTATGTACCGGTAGTATATGTTGCAGATTAGGTACAGTATATGTTGAATACCGGTTATGTACCGGTAGTATATGTTGCAGATTAGGTACAGTATATGTTGAATACCGGTTATGTACCGGTAGTATATGTTGCAGATTAGGTACAGTATATGTTGAATACCGGTTATGTACCGGTAGTATATGTTGCAGATTAGGTACAGTATATGTTGAATAGCGGTTATGTACCGGTAGTATATGTTGCAGATTAGGTACAGTATATGTTGAATACCGGTTATGTACCGGTAGTATATGTTGCAGATTAGGTACAGTATATGTTGAATACCGGTTATGTACCGGTAGTATATGTTGCAGATTAGGTACAGTATATGTTGAATACCGGTTATGTACCGGTAGTATATGTTGCAGATTAGGTACAGTATATGTTGAATACCGGTTATGTACCGGTAGTATATGTTGCAGATTAGGTACAGTATATGTTGAATACCGGTTATGTACCGGTAGTATATGTTGCAGATTAGGTACAGTATATCAAGCATGGAATGGTTTGCTGTATGAAATTAATAACTTGTTCAAGAATTAACCGATAAGAATGTGATTTGGATAATTAATTTGACTGGAATGGCATTATGGAATGAGTAGTATGACGTGGAATGAGTAGTATGATGTGGAATGAGTAGTATGATGTGGAATGAGTAGTATGATGTGGAATGAGTAGTATGATGTGGAATGAGTAGTATGATGTGGAATGAGTAGTATGATGTGGAATGAGTAGTATGATGTGGAATGAATAATGTTTGTTGTGGAATGATTAACATGATGAACAACATTAACTGGTGATGGCAAGGTTCTTAATTCACTGTTAACACATGAATGAAAGCTGGGTAAAGAAATATTTCATTTCTATATTTCACTGTTATGGAATGAGTCATTAAGGGGAGGTATTAGGTTTTTCTGGACCCCTTCTCCCTCATGATTATCCCCATTAGCTATGACATTTTAAGACGTTCACCTCACTAAAATTTGACGATTTTTAAACCTTTCGCTCCATTTTTTGTCAATTTTAAGACCTTTCGTGCAATTTAGGTGTCGATGTTCTTCTGGCGAGCGGTAGAGAGCCTGTAATTTTAAGAGGAACCGGCCGGGACATTTTTCTACCGAAGAAATTACAAATTAATCTTGAAGGGGTGTTTTGGGGGTGTTTTTTAAAGTTTGGTAGAGACCTAGCGAGAAGACTAAAACAAAAATAATAATAATATAATAATAAGAAAAGAAAAAAAAATAGCTGCCCTTAATATCGTGGACTATGTAGTTGGGATGTCATGGAATGATAAGTACTACCATGCGTCCTTGTTTGTGTTAGCTAACACTATCTGCTTCCACGTCCTGGGGGTTAGTACTGATTTTGTTCAATTATTATGGAGGACTTTGCTTAAACTGGTATCACACGAGAGCATTTATAGTCAACATTCGATGATCAACATTTTGCTGCCAACATTTGAGGACTATTTTCCACTGGTATCGGAAACTAGACTGATGATAGATGATTTTAGGTAACCGAAATAATATAAATGTTTACCTCATAAGCTGCCAGACCAGTGTTGAGGGAATAATTGCTCGTGTGATACCGGCTTTACTGTTGCAATTTTTCGAGAAATGTATAGTATTTTAGTTTGTCCCTTAGGCTAACAAATACACCTTCCCAGACTGAAATAAAATGTCCACCCGAACTGTTCTCAAGACAAATTTATACATATTCGATGGAAAAATGTCTCGATGTTTTCTAAGTTACACGCTCGCTATCACTCGCCCAGAAAAAATCGACATCTAAATGGGGTGAAGCGTCTTATTATCGCCAAAATATTGAGGTGAAACGTCTTAAAATCTTCAAACTAATGGAGCAAAACAGGGGAGATCCAAAAAAGACCTCCCTCGGACCAAATAGGGTAAAATACTACAACGTAAATTCAAGTGAAAGTACAATTGACTAAATAAGTCCCGTCACAGTTATCAATACTATCGCCCACTGTACTAAGGTCTGCTTCATGTTTAGTGAGGTTTGTAAATACTACCACTCACTGTACTAAGGTCTGTTTCATGTTTAGTGAGGTTTGTAAATACTACCACTCACTGTACTAAGGTCTCCTTCATGTTTAGTGAGGTTTGTAAATACTACCACTCACTCTACTAAGGTCTGCTTCATGTTTAGTGAGGTTTGTAAATACTACCACTCACTGTACTAAGGTCTGCTTCATGTTTAGTGAAGTTTGTAAATACTACCACTCACTGTACTAAGGTCTGCTTCATGTTTAGTGAGGTTTGTAAATACTACCACTCACTGTACTAAGGTCTGCTTCATGTTTAGTGAGGTTTGTAAATACTACCACTCACTGTACTAAGGTCTGCTTCATGTTTAGTGAGGTTTGTAAATACTACCACTCACTGTACTAAGGTCTCCTTCATGTTTAGTGAGGTTTGTTAAATACTACCACTCACTGTACTAAGGTCTGCTTCATGTTTAGTGAGGTTTGTAAATACTACCACTCACTGTACTAAGGTCTGCTTCATGTTTAGTGAAGTTTGTAAATACTACCACTCACTGTACTAAGGTCTGCTTCATGTTTAGTGAGGTTTGTAAATACTACCTCCCACTGTACTAAGGTCTGCTTCATGTTTAGTGAGGTTTGTAAATACTACCACTCACTGTACTAAGGTCTGCTTCATGTTTAGTGAGGTTTGTAAATACTACCACTCACTCTACTAAGGTCTGCTTCATGTTTAGTGAGGTTTGTAAATACTACCACTCACTGTACTAAGGTCTGCTTCATGTTTAGTGAGGTTTGTAAATACTACCACTCACTGTACTAAGGTCTGCTTCATGTTTAGTGAGGTTTGTAAATACTACCACTCACTGTACTAAGGTCTGCTTCATGTTTAGTGAGGTTTGTAAATACTACCACTCACTGTACTAAGGTCTGCTTCATGTTTAGTGAGGTTTGTAAATACTACCACTCACTGTACTAAGGTCTGCTTCATGTTTAGTGAGGTTTGTAAATACTACCACTCACTGTACTAAGGTCTGCTTCATGTTTAGTGAGGTTTGTAAATACTACCACTCACTGTACTAAGGTCTGCTTCATGTTTAGTGAGGTTTGTAAATACTACCACCCACTGTACTAAGGTCTGCTTCATGTTTAGTGAGGTTTGTAAATACTACCACTCACTGTACTAAGATCTGCTTCATGTTTAGTGAGGTTTGTAAATACTACCACTCACTGTACTAAGGTCTGCTTCATGTTTAGTGAGGTTTGTAAATACTACCACTCACTGTACTAAGGTCTGCTTCATGTTTAGTGAGGTTTGTAAATACTACCACTCACTGTACTAAGGTCTGCTTCATGTTTAGTGAGGTTTGTAAATACTACCACTCACTGTACTAAGGTCTGCTTCATGTTTAGTGAGGTTTGTAAATACTACCACTCACTGTACTAAGGTCTGCTTCATGTTTAGTGAGGTTTGTAAATACTACCACTCACTGTACTAAGGTCTGCTTCATGTTTAGTGAGGTTTGTAAATACTACCACTCACTGTACTAAGGTCTGCTTCATGTTTAGTGAGGTTTGTAAATACTACCACCCACTGTACTAAGGTCTGCTTCATGTTTAGTGAGGTTTGTAAATACTACCACTCACTGTACTAAGGTCTGCTTCATGTTTAGTGAGGTTTGTAAATACTACCACTCACTGTACTAAGGTCTGCTTCATGTTTAGTGAGGTTTGTAAATACTACCACCCACTGTACTAAGGTCTCCTTCATGTTTAGTGAGGTTTGTAAATACTACCACTCACTGTACTAAGGTCTGCTTCATGTTTAGTGAGGTTTGTAAATACTACCACTCACTGTACTAAGGTCTGCTTCATGTTTAGTGAGGTTTGTAAATACTACCACTCACTGTACTAAGGTCTGCTTCATGTTTAGTGAGGTTTGTAAATACTACCACTCACTGTACTAAGGTCTGCTTCATGTTTAGTGAGGTTTGTAAATACTACCACTCACTGTACTAAGGTCTGCTTCATGTTTAGTGAGGTTTGTAAATATGGAACAAATATTTGAAGATTTCCTCACAATGTCTTTATTCAATAGAAACTGTTAAATTGTTGGATGCTATTTACTTATAGATAGGTACTTGGTTCAATAACTAGTTTGAGACAGTTAAATGATGGATGCTATTTGTTGATAACTAATTTCTTAACCAAATTTAGCTGAATAGGATTAAAAGAAACAATTGTTATATACACTTACGCAGTGTATTGAAGAAAATTAGCCATAACAAATTACTAATTTAACATAATTAAATTACTAAGTTTCACTAATCAATGATCACTGTCTCGTATGGTTCGTAAAGGTGGAAGCAGATAAGTTATTTTTGTGACACATTTTGGCAGCTTCATTTCAGGTATCCTTTGCACTGGTAGTGGTGACAGAAATCTAAAAAAAAAAAAAAAAAAAATCCGAAGCTACCAGACCAAAGTTCGCGAAAAAGTGCACTGTAAATGTTAACGCATAATTATAAAAAAATGGCACTGTACATATAAACAAAGATATTTGGTTTATCTACTCATAGTACAACACGTACACGTTTGGAACACTTATTATGTGTATCATATCGTTACAATTTAGCTTTCATTTTTACAGCATACTTACTCCGTCTTAAGGACGTTTTCTAGTACTGTATTCATAATCGCGACGGTCACTTATTTGTGCAACTGTACTTACCATTACAGGCTAGAGTAGAATAATTAACTTAGTGACTATGTATAATAAATATGTACAAAAAACACTGGCCCTAGGAGCACCATGGTTGAGACTGTGGTGGTGTGGGGAGAGAAGCACTATATTCACATTGTACCACACTAGTTATCTGAACAGTGTGGTGAATGGGATCATGAGTCTTGGATCACACACCACACTCGATACACCTCACACTGATGGCATTCACGCTACACACTTTTGCATGGCGTGGTAAAGTGACACATAATTTATACTTCACCATATGCTCCACATTACAGCAAGGTGAGTAATGAGATGATACTATGCCTATGCTACACTACGATGTATGTTGTTCTGTAGTTCTGCTGCATACACCAAATCGGTACAAGGCACTAATGTATACTCGCATGGCACTATACACAACTGTATAATTATTTGGCACACTGCACCACACCATTCCTGGCACTGACATGGCACTACATAACAACAGAGCCAGAGGGAGTCTGGTACACCCGTGCCTGAGGCGTTGCTTCAGTTGACATGGTGCTTTTCCTGCGGTCACCGCCTATGTATTTCTATTCATCCATTTGTGATTGAGCTCTTATTGTCCTCTCTCCCATTTCCTTCTATTTGTTTAAGCTCATGTACGGTAATATCCTTACTATGCGAGAGTCGAGTACTTTCAGTGCCACATGGCATATGGGTATGAGTACTGGAAGGCGTATGACTGTGATGGGTAGCAGAGGTTCTGGTACGGGAAGGGTGACACTCCGGGTGGCTTGAGGGGAGTGAGAGATGGTAGGGGCTCTTCCTTAGGGACCCGGGATGGCTGCAGCTCCACGTATTCTCCTGCTGGCGACCCTGGGGAACCCCCGGGGGAGACACCTCCGGAACTGCCCACACCGTTTGCCAAATCACCTGAGAGTTCGGGGGAGCCATGGCTGGGTGGCTGTGGGGAGGCACCCCCCGAGTAATATGGGGAGCTTGACCCCCCGTACACTGAAGCTGGAGGAAGAAGTCTAGTTAGGGAAGGCAAGGTGGTGAGAGTAGAAGTGGAGCCGGATGTGTGAGGTGCTGTGGGTGGGGTACCTCCTGTGGTCATAGTGTTGATGGGGGGCATGGAGGTGATAGTGGTGATGGGCTGGAGGTTGTGGTGATGGGGTCCAGGGTAGCAACCAATAGGGGCCTGGTCTGGCAGCAGGTATTTGTTCATCTCGGCACGGTCGATGCTCTCCAGGGTGTCCGTCAAGCAGTCAGGGACATAGAAGGGATCCGTAACTGGGACCCCTTCACCTCCGTGGCCCACCCGGCTGGGGCCCGCATCCACCTGACCCGCGGGAGAGTGTGGAGGGGACAGAGGGTGCAGCCCCAGGCCCACACCTTCACCCTTCACACAACCACTGTACAAGACAAACAAAATTCAGTATGTTAATAGATTACACATATTCAATCACATTATACATTATTTATATATATATATATATATATATATATATATATATAGAGAGAGAGAGAGAGAGAGAGAATTATATAATCATTCCCTAATGAGGTAGTCACTTATAACATTAATGCTTCCTAAAGATATTGCTTATTGTATACCTTTTAATAGTGTGTATCAGTGGATTGCTAGTGTCTGAGATTCAGACCATAACTTTGCACCATGGTGCGTTCCCTACATTTAAGAAGGCTACACATACCCTAGATGGCACTCAGTAGAGAGCTAACTCACAGTGAGTGATTAACTTCCAAAATTGTGTAACTTGAAAACGATCTCTGTATGTGCTTTTCTCACGAGGGGCTGGCCTTTGGTGAGAATGCAGTCCTGTCCCGTTCAGTGTTCACGGGACACTTTAATCAACTATATTTGTGAGACTGAGAAGCAAACGTCTGAAGTCACTGAACTATACTTAGATATTGATTCATCTCATTTGCGTTTGACACAATTTCATGGAAGTGGCCAGGCTATAATTAAGTGAATTGTACATAGCCATGGGCGTGACAATTGGGGGGAGTCATATAATACTGACCAAAAGTTAATCATATGTGCAAGGGGACCAAACAAAGGTACTGACAATTCACAAGATGTCCTGCGAATATACACATGGATGATTAGTTAACAAAAACCCATGCATTATTTACACAAACCCATGTATACTGATTACATTCAACATTTTCCGACAAAACAGTCAATGCCGTTACAGTGTTGCCGTCTTGTAGAACCAGCCCAAATCCAGGACCCAGATAAACTAACCAATATAAACTATGATGTGAACATAACTGATCGCAATAAGGTGGAGATAAGGAGGGAATAACACTTGAGAGAATAAGTTGTTCGCACTTGTGGTCACTTTAGTTTGCATTGAATATGGTATTGGGGGTCACCGTTTTTTGTTTTATCTTTCTCTTCTTTTCTCTCTTTCCCTGGCTTGTATCCATTCGGCCCCATTCAGCCAATTGTTTTAAGACGTTTAACCCCATCCAGGTGTCGATTCCTTCCTGGCGAGCGATAGCGTGCCAGCATTGTATGGAGAAATCCGGCTTCACCAGACACATTTTTCTATCGTAAAATGTACAAATTTACCTTGCTGTCAAAACAAAAATATATATATGCTGGCTCGCTACCACTCGCCAGGAAAATATTGACACCTGGATGGGGGTAAACGTCTTAAAACAGTAGGCTGAATGGGGCCGAATGGATACAAGCCAAAGAAGGAGGGAGAGAAAGAGAAAAAAAGCGAGGTGGGCTCCCTTAATATATCTGAGCCTAGGCCAATTACAGAAGGCAAAATCTCACCTGACAAAGTGATGCGAGGTAGCCAGATCATGAACACTGAGGGCGGTGGAGGTGGGCTGGGGTAGGTGTCCTTGAGGTGCCTGGTGGTGGGGCTGCTTACCGCCTACCGTCTTCAGGTTCTCCTTCCTGCGGCGCGGCTGGTACTTGTAGTCTGGGTACTCCTGCTTGTGCTTGCGGCGCAGGTGGTCCGCACGCTCGATGAACGGACGCTTCTGTTCATCTGACATACCTCTGCTTGGGGAGAGACAAGATTTGTAGAAGTTTAATTACAATTTATCACATAATTATATTTATGACTAGCACAGTAGCATTTGAAGAAATAGAATGTAATACCATATGCAAAGGTGTTAAGGGGGGTCACTTGCTTTTTTTATCTTTATCTCCTTTTCTCTCTTTCTCTGGCTTGTATCCATTCGGCTCCATTCAGCCAACTGTTTTAAGACGTTTATGCCAATCCAGGTGTCGATTTCTTCCTGGCGAGCGATAGCGAGCCAGCATTGTATGGAGAAATCAGGCTTCGCCAGAGACATTTTTCTATCGAAAAATGTACAAATTTAGCTTGCTGTCAAAACAAAAATATATATATGGTGGCTCGCTACCGCTCTCCAGGAAAATATTGACACCTGGATGGGGGTAAACGTCTTAAAGCAGTAGGCTGAATGGGGCCGATTGGATACTAGCCAAAGAGAGAGGGAGAGA
This sequence comes from Paralithodes platypus, assembly GCA_032716605.1. Classification (NCBI taxonomy): domain Eukaryota; kingdom Metazoa; phylum Arthropoda; class Malacostraca; order Decapoda; family Lithodidae; genus Paralithodes; species Paralithodes platypus. Next base: position 15,435,267 of record CM064499.1, on the reverse strand, counting down.
AAGAAAAGAAGTGAGGTGGGCCCCCTTAATGCGATTGGTGTTGTCCTCCGCTCACAATGAATTTGAAGCTTCTGTTTTGGGTTTGGGATTTGGTATGTCTCTGGGGAAGGGAGAGGGCGCTCCTGTACTCTGTCATGTCCTGCCTAAGTTTAATAATATCTCCATCTGCCGCCAAAACAATTTATAAAATATTATCATTGTAGAAAAGAGGCTAAGGATTGATAACTAGTGAGGTGATGAGGTTTATGTATAAGGTGAGCATTGGTTCCTATTTGATGATCCATTTATTAACATTCCTCTACATAAAATCGTTTAATGATACTTAGAATATAATCAAAATGCGCCATCATTTACTTAATAGGTAAATATTACAAAAATAAAATAAAGCAACAACAATATATAAATACTTCTCAGACCCTCCCCCCACCTTACTCTAAAGATAAGCTATTTAGGCGTGCATTTGTGCTATAACAGATAAGAGGTGGATAATGTGTGTGTGTGTGAGAGAGAGAGAGAGACTGGTGTGTGTAACTGAGTGTAAATATGTTGCGTGTACATGTGTGATAGGATGTGTGTGGTAGTATGTGTATTAGTATGCGATATCCCCCGGATGAATAACAGGGGTGCTATGGGCTCTCTGTGAGAGGGTTGGTTATCACACAGAGGCCCACGTCTCTTCAACAAACTCCCACGGCGAGTAAGAGACATGAGGGACGTCTCGTTAGACAACTTCAAGATGTCGAACTGTAAAATGTGCCAGACGAGCCCATCTTCGCAAGGGAGCGAGCTGTCACTTCAAACAGTCTGCTGCACCAAATCACCACCCATAACGAGGGGCGACGCGCTCCTCGGTGCCGCTAGAAGAGTGGCGAACACATCACAAGGTAAGGTAAGTTTGTATTTGTACGTGTATGTGTACTGTATTATGTACGTATGTGTGTATGCATGTGATATGTACGTATGTGTGATACAGATAAGACTCGGATAAAGCAAGCGATAAGACCAAAGGGGTTATCAAGGAATTCCGCTTCACATCCGAATTAATCCATTAGGCTCCACAGATTACAGTATTACCGCTACTGGACTCGTGAATTTGTCTGTGTACTGCTTATCAACTCTGCGTAAGCAGAGTGGTATCACCCCCCCGTATAGTGGTACATGCAAACCGAAATGTCTGTCAGTCTGTCTGTCCGACAATTCCTCCTAGACCGTTTAACGGATTTTCACCAAACTTCACACGAACTTTGGTGCATGAATTAGACGGTAATTAAAAAAAAATTTGAATTTGTGCAATAGTTATGATCTTAGGTCCAAAAAATGGTTTTGCCCCTGCCCCCCTCAACCAGCCCCCCCCTTTCAGGACCCCCACCCCCCACCCTGTACCTAAGCCACACATCATACACATGTCTCAAATGTATTGATAATGGTGAGACGTCTGTCTGTCTGTCCGATAACTCCTCCTAGACCGTTCGACGGATTTTCACCAAACTTCACACGAACATTCGGTGCGTGAATGCGACGGTAATTAAAAATATTTTTTGAATTTGTGCAATAGTTATGATTTTAGGTCCAAAATATGGTTTTGCACCCCACCTCCCCGCGCGTGCGCTACCCTCCCCAGCAATGATGGCGGGGCAACGCCATCGTTCTGGGGGCGAAAATAACTTGCCCGGCATTTGTTAGGTTAAGTTAGTTTAGTTGACATTAGAAGTGATGGTAGTAATAGTGGGGATGATGGTGGTAGTAGTGATGATGGTGATAATAGTAGTGATGATGGTTGTAGTTGTTAGTGATGATAATGACAGTAGTGATGATGATGACAGTAGTAGATATGATGGTGAAAGTACTAGTAGTAGTGATAATGGTCATAATAGTAGTGATGATGGTGACAAGTAATGATGACAGTTGTAGTGATAGTAGTGATGATGGTAGTGACAATGGTGACAGTATTATTGATGATGGTGAAAGTTGTAGTGATGATGACAGTTGTAGTGATGATGAGTCGTAGTGATGATGGTAAGAGTAGTAGTGATGACTATAATAGTAGTAGTGATGATGATTGTAATGATGATAGTGACTAATAGTGATAATGGTAACCCATCACAGAGTTGGGTATGCCATTTTGATTTTGGGCGAAATGGCATGTCTACTTTATTATCAACTCTGCGTAAGCAGAGTGGTATCCCCCCCCCCCCCCCCGTATAGTGGTATATGCTAACCGAAATGTCTGTCTGTCTGTCTGTCTGTCCGTCTGTCTGTCCGAGAACTCCTAGACCGTTTGACGGATTTTCACCAAACTTCACACGAACCTTCGGTGCGTGAATGCGACGGTAATTAAAAACATATTTTTTGAATTTGCGCAATAGTTATGATCTCGGGTCCAAAATATGGTTTTGCCCCCCCCCCCCCCCTCCCCCCTCAACCAGCCCCCCCCCCTTAGAACCCCCACCCCTCACCCTCTACCTATTCCCATGCAATGATGATGGTGTTCTGTGTGTGTGTGCCCCGTAGGGGCACACTCACACAGAACGCCATCGTTCAGGGGGCGAAAAAAAAATCGGCCGCATTCGTTAGTTTAAGTTAGTTTAGTTGACATTAGGTGACAATTGTAGTGATGATGATAGTAGTAGTGATGATGGTTGTAATATTAGTGAAGATGGTATTAGTGATGATGGTGACAATTGTAGTAATGATGATAGTAGTAGTAATAATGGTGGTAATATTAGTGATGATGGTAACCCTTCGCAGAGTTGAGTATACCGTTTTGATTTTGGGCAAAACGGCACGTCTACTTTAAGGAAGTTGATGACCACCGTCCTGGTGGTGTAATGGTTAAGGTGGCAAAAATATGTGTGTGATAACCCGGGTTCGAATCCCGGTGGATCATATATACTTTAATTAATTTCACTGGGGGTGTGGTGGTGAGATTAATAAAAATAATATTATTGTTAATTGTATTGGGTTTCTATTATCATTATTGTTATCAATATCATTATCAACTCTGCGTAAGCAGAGGGGTATCGCCCCCCCCCCCCCGTATAGTGGTACATCCTAACCGAAATGTCTGTCCGTCCGAGAACTCCTCCTAGACCGTTTGACGGATTTTCACCAAACTTCACACAAACATTCGGTGCGTGAATTCGACGGTAATTAAACAAATATTTTTTGAAATTGTGCAATAGTTATGATCTTAGGTCCAAAAAATGGCTTTCCCCCCCCCTCCCCCCCCTGTACCTGTTCCCAAGCAATGATGATGGCGTTCTGTGTGTGTGCCCCGTAGGGGTACACTCACACAGAACGCCATCGTTCAGGGGGCGAAACAAAAACTCGCCCGCATCTGTTAGGCTAAGTTAGTTTAGTTGACATTAGAAGGCGACAATTGTAGTGATGATGATAGTAGTAGTGATGATGGTGGTAATATTAGTGATGATGGTAGTAGTAGTGATGATGGTGACAATTGTAGTGATGATGACAGTAGTAGTGATGATGGTGGTAATATTAGTGATGATGGTAGTAGTAGTGATGATGGTGACAATTGTAGTGATGATGACAGTAGTAGTGATGATGGTGGTAATATTAGTGATGATGGTAGTAGTAGTGATGATGGTGACAATTGTAGTGATGATGACAGTAGTAGTAATAATGGTGGTGGTAATAATAGTGATGATGGTAACCCTTCGCAGAGTTGGGTATGCCGTTTTTATTTTGGGCGTAACGGCACGTCTACTTTATTAATAGTTTTAATATTATCAACTCTGCGTAAGCAGAGTGGTATCGCCCCCCCCCCCCCCCCCTCCGTATAGTGGTACATGCTAACCGAAATGTCTGTCTGTCTGTCCGTCCGAGAACTCCTAGACCGTTTGACGGATTTTCACCAAACTTCACACGAACCTTTGGTGCGTGAATTCGACGGTAATTTAAAAATATTGTTTGAATGTGTGCAATAGTTATGATCTTAGGTCCTAAAAATGGTTCCCCCCCCCCCCCAACCAGTGCCCCCCCCCCCCCCCCCTTCAGGACCCCCACCGCCCACCCAGTACCTATTCCCTGTGTGTGTGAGTGCCCCGTAGAGGCACACACACAGAAGTTTGATTTTTTTTTAATTTATGCAATAGTTATGATTTTAGGTCTAAAATATGGTTCCCCCCCCCCCTTCCTTAACCAGACCCACCCCCACCCACAGGACCCCCCACCCTGTACCTATTCCCAAGCAATGATGATGGCGTTCTGTGTGTGTGTGCCCCGTTAAGGACAGCAGTGATTATTGATGGTGGTGATGATGATGATTACAGTACTAGATATGATGGTGACAGTACTAGTAGTAGTGATGATGGTCATAATAGTAGTGATGATGGTGACAAGCAATGATGATAGTTGTAGTGATAATTATGACAGTAGTGATGATGGTGACAGTATTAGTGATGATGGTGAGTAGTAGTGATTATGGTGAAAGTTGTAGTGATGATGACAGTAGTAGTGATGATGAGAGTAGTGATGATGGTAAGAGTAGTAGTGATGACTATTAGTAGTAGTGCTGATGATAGTAATGGTGATAGTGACTAGTAGTGATGATGGTGACCCATCGCAGAGTTGGGTATGCCGTTTTGATTTTGGGCAAAACGGCACGTCTACTTTATTAGTAGTAGTAGTATTATTAGTGTTACTATTATTGTAGTAATAGTACCGGTAGTAGTAGTAGCAGTGTTGTTGTTAGTACTATTCATTCTACTGTCTTGATAGCCTAGTGCTTAGTGTGCGGAATTTCGGTCTGAGTGTCCTAGTTTCGAGTCCTTGGTGTACCACATGTATTCATTACTTCCATTGATTTCACTAGTTAGGTTTATTTGTAAATTAATTGGTGAGTCTGTGAGAACAAATATGAATTATGACCATTATTCATTTTATTTGTATTAATATAAGTAGTAGTAGTAATAAAAGTAGTTGTGTTGTTGTTATTCATGTTATTATTATAATGCTCTGATTTATATACAGTAAGTATTAAGTGTTCATCTATGGTTTAGGTTCGTCAACTGGAGGGACTTAAATATAGAACAGATACAATAGTACAATATTAATATACACTATAATAGATAGAACTTTCGAGAGACAGACTAGGTTTTCGGGGGTGGGGTGGGGGTGGGGTAGTTAAGTGAAGGATTTATTTGTGTGTGAGCAGTGTGTGGGTGGGGTGAAGGCAATTACATCAACTGAATATACATATATATTTTTGGCGCTGGCAGAATCGTCAAGTGTGATTAAAAATAAAAGTATATTAGACATGTGGCAAGGATAGTGTAGACTGATATACTTATTTACTTTTATTAGATCCGGCACAAGGAACAAGTAGAATACTATGGTAACTCGATTACTAGAAACTTTAACAATTCCATGGGGGTGGCAGGAAAGCTACGAGAGCGTATCTCTACGTTTACAGATGAAGAAAAAAGGGGGTCAAGGGTCGGTCGTAGTTCGTCTTATTCTTTCTTCTTTTCGTCACAGCCGGGGAAGGTGTGGCTGGTATCACAGGCCGTTGAGTATAGGCAATATGACTGGTATTGCAGGCCGAGGGAATTGGTATACAGATCCAGTTTCCTTTTTACCCTCTGGGCAAGCTGCCGAATATTTCGCTCATCCACTCTACATTGGATTTCTTGTTCCTCCTGCTGGTCTTGGGGTGAGGACAAGAAGGTCCCCTTTACCTGGCTTGGTAATGGAGCCGCTGTGTCTTTGTTGGCCGGGCTTGGCGGGTTCAGGTAGGTAAGATATGGCTGGCTGGGTTGGTGAGGTGTTGCAGTTTAGGTTTCAATTTTCCTTCTTCTTAACCACTCCGACCCCAGGAACGCAAGTAATGCGTCACCTAGACTATGTATGTAACCCACAGTACCAGCGACGCAACGTATGTGACCGCCTTAATTACTCTTGTCCTATGGCACCTAGAGGCTTCAGATTTGTATGGGAACTACATTAGGATCCCACAGAACAATACCGATGGTTGGCAACCCCCCCAAGTCCAGCCGCGTGAGTGTGGGCGCACGCGGGAGTGAGCGAACTCTTACGCAGGCAGTATGAAATGGCATTCAGTGAGCCTGATGAAACAAAAGTCATCAGAGACCAAAATATATTTTTCATGGAAACCTCCCCCACGGAAACCCCCCTGATGCTGGATATTGATTTCGGTCCAAAAGACATAGAAGAGGCCATTTCCAACATGCCATCCCACTCGGCACCAGGCCCGGACTCATGGAACTCGATCCTAATGAAGAAATGTAAGGAAAACCTCTCAAAACCCCTGGCTATAATGTGGAGAAGGAGTCTAGACACGGGTGAAATACCAGATAGCTTGAAAAACGCAATAATTGCCCCACTGCATAAAGGAGGGAGTAAAGCACTACCAAAAAACTACCGCCCGGTAGCTCTAACCTCCCACATCATTAAAGTTTTCGAGCGAGTCCTGCGAAGCAAAATCTCAACATTCATGGAGGCAAATGAACTACACAACACCGGTCAACATGGATTCAGAGCGGGAAGATCATGTCTCTCACAACTTTTGGAACACTATGACAAAATTCTTAAAGCGCTAGAAGAAAAGAAAAACGTGGATGTCATTTACACCGATTTTGCTAAGGCATTTGATAAATGTGTCCATAGTATAATAGCCCACAAACTCAAAGCAAAAGGTATAACGGGGAAACTCGGAAGGTGGATATACAATTTCCTAGTAAACCGAAAACAATCAGTAGCAGTAAACCAAGTAACATCTGAGCCTTCGGATGTCAAAAGCTCAGTGCCTCAAGGAACAGTGCTAGCACCCCTTCTGTTCCTCATACTAATTTGCGACATAGATACCAACACTAGACACAGTACGGTGTCGTCTTTTGCTGATGACACAAAATTAAGCAAGATAGTAAACACACAAGAGGACACGGGCCGACTGCAGGAAGACATGAATGTAGTATTCCAGTGGACCAGGGAAAACAACATGCAATTCAATGAATAAAAATTCCAATTAATATGGTACGGAGATAATAATGGCGTTAAAGAAATTACAAATTACTTAACAGAATCTAACCACATAATAGAATGGAAAGACAGTGTGAAAGACCTTGGGGTATTAATGTCTGAAAATATGGGTTTCAAAGTACATAACCAGGTCAAAGTTGCGGCTGCGAAACGTCTAACGGGCTGGATTCTACGTACATTTAAAACACGCGGTGAATTACCTATGATAACGCTCTTCAAATCTCTAGTGCTACCGCGGCTTGAATACTGTAGCATATTAACATCCCCATACAAAGCAGGTGAAATAAATGACTTAGAGAGTGTACAAAGAAATTTCACTTCGCATATAAGTTCGATAAAACATCTACACTACTGGGAGCGTTTAAGAGCACTGAATCTGTACTCGCTGGAACGTAGAAGAGAACGTTACCTAATAATATACACGTGGAAAATCGCAGAGGGTTCAGTACCATACTCCGATAGTCATGAAATTCAGTGATAGGAGAGGCTGGGAATGTGAAATCCCCCGGATGAATAACAGGGGTGCTATGGGCTCTCTGCGAGAGGGCTGGTTATCACACAGAGGCCCACGTCTCTTCAACAAACTCCCACGGCGAGTAAGAGACATGAGGGACGTCTCGTTAGACAACTTCAAGAGAGCCCTCGATGTCGAACTTCAAAAAGTGCCAGACGAGCCCATCCTCGCGAGGGAGCGAGCTGTCGCTTCAAACAGTCTACTACACCAAAATCACCACCCATAACGAGGGGCGCCGCGCTCCTTGGTGCCGCTAGAAGAGTGGCGAACACATCAAAAGTATCAAAAGTATCAAAAGTAAGTATAAGTATATAGGCCAGTGACTTCCCCCCGCCCCCCAGTACCCCTAAATGACCTAGGTGAGCGGTTTTATGTTGTTTTTCCTTCATTACTAACCCATCTCATGTGTTTTCATGAAGAACAATAAGTTGAAAAGGGCTGGTCCTGGAGTGTCATTTATTATTATATCGCTTGGGGTCCAGGGGGTTAAGTGAGCTGGGGAGTCATGGTGACTGGGTGTAGTATTTTAGTTTTCTTTAGTTTCCTTCATTGTGAAGGAAAACCTATCTTGATGGTGAACTTATCTAGTTTTTTTTTTCTCGAAGCAACGATGAGAGAGGCCAATCTGGTAGATTGTGGCTTAATAATTATTTTTATCATTATTCATGTTATTACTATTATTATTATTATTATTAGTAGTAGTAGTAGTAACAGTATTAGTAGCAGTGGTAGTAGTAGTAGAAGAAGCAGTGTAGTTGCTGTTGCTTATGTACTAATTTATCTGTGCTTCCTAAGTATTCTCTAAAACTAAATATAATATTTCACTCGGTAGTTGATTTACAAGGCTTTTCACGGATTAAATTAAGACACTGACATTGATAGGGCTGCATAGATTGATAGATAAATGCAGTATATAGATAGAGATTGGTAGATAACTAGAGAGATGAGTACATGGGTGGTGACAGAAATGGATGAGTTGAAGGTTTTGCTCATCTGTTTCTTTTTTTATCTGTATAATCATCTCAAACTCTCTCTTTCTCTCTCACGCGCACACACACACACACACACACACACACACACACTATCTTTCTCTCTCAATCTACCTCTCTAGCTATCTATATCGATCTATTTATCCAACTATTGAGTCTCCAAAGTCCTCAACTTTAAAACTGACAACTAACGAGTCACAAGATAAATTAACACCCCCCTAACGTAGTAACCCATCCAAAGAAAAAACGAGTAGGAAAAAACAAAGAAGAAAACGAGTAGAACGTGGCACCAAAACGGAAGAAAAAACAACCTAAGACAATCGGGATGCGTGCGGCTCCCTAGGGTGTGTCCGTGAGGTTGTCCGCTGGTCTAGGGGTTTTAGTATATAGAAACCGGACAACTTTGTATAATTACGCCATTTTGGATACTATTATATATTACCTCACATTCAGTACCTTCAATATGTTCAATGAGTGCTGACTGTATTTGTATGTTCTATTTACTGGATGTCTAAGCATTGTAAAGTAGTAAGTGTTTGTTGTCTGTTACTATGACTTGAAACTACCAAGTGCAATGTTGGAGTGCATCGTTACATTGAATTATTTTGTGCATACAGTATGTTTTTGGCTAAGTAGAATATCTATGAACACACACACACACACACACACACACACACACAAACACACAAACACATACACACACTATATAAGCACGACGCAGTGTGGGGCCTCTCATGACGTATTGCTGACGTCATGCGCAGACGCAGGTTTCTGGCATGATTAATTAACGTGGGTGGTAGTGGGGTGGTGGTTAATGAGGAGAGAGAGAGAGAGAGAGAGAGAGAGAGAGATAACATAATACTATAGTTACCATTATATTTTGAGACGTTTATATTTTTGCGTCTGAAAAACCTAGGAAAATTATCTGAGGTTTTCCTTAGTATCTCTAAGTAAAACATATAATGATAATAATACTAACTGGACTAATCCTGCAGTAAGCAATAACAAATGTCTGTTTGTCTACACTGATAGGTTGTAGACGATCTGTTTGTCTACACTGATAGGTTGTAGACGATCTGTTTGTCTACACTGATAGGTTGTAGACGATCTGTTTGTCTACACTGATAGGTTGTAGACGATCTGTTTGCCTACACTGATAGGTTGTAGACGATCTGTTTGTCTACACTGATAGGTTGTAGACGATCTGTTTGTCTACACTGATAGGTTGTAGACGATCTGTTTGTCTACACTGATAGGTTGTAGACGATCTGTTTGTCTACACTGATAGGTTGTAGACGATCTGTTTGTCTACACTGATAGGTTGTAGACGATCTGTTTGTCTACACTGATAGGTTGTAGACGATCTGTCTGTCTACACTGATAGGTTGTAGACGATCTGTTTGTCTACACTGATAGGTTGTAGACGATCTGTCTGTCTACACTGATAGGTTGTAGACGATCTGTTTGCCTACACTGATAGGTTGTAGACGATCTGTTTGTCTACACTGATAGGTTGTAGACGATCTGTTTGCCTACACTGATAGGTTGTAGACGATCTGTTTGTCTACACTGATAGGTTGTAGACGATCTGTTTGCCTACACTGATAGGTTGTAGACGATCTGTTTGTCTACACTGATAGGTTGTAGACGATCTGTTTGCCTACACTGATAGGTTGTAGACGATCTGTTTGTCTACACTGATAGGTTGTAGACGATCTGTTTGCCTACACTGATAGGTTGTAGACGATCTGTTTGTCTACACTGATAGGTTGTAGACGATCTGTTTGCCTACACTGATAGGTTGTAGACGATCTGTTTGTCTACACTGATAGGTTGTAGACGATCTGTTTGCCTACACTGATAGGTTGTAGACGATCTTCTTAGTCTAGGAATCGTACCTCGCACTCATGAGGTTAAAAGAGGGCGAGACAGTAAAGGAGTAAAGAAGAGATATTTACATAGGCTTTACATAGATACACTGGCCACACAGACCTTACGATCTTAGGAGGTGGTCAGGACTTTATTCTAGTAGGGGTAGTACACCCGATAGTAAGGGAAAGTGGAAGAAAAGAGAGCAAAAAAGGCTCTCTTCCCACTCTCCGGCAATGGGGTGCTTTCCCAACTCAGACACTCCCGCAATATTAGACTATCTGGAATGTTGTAATTTTTCATACTACGTTTCTGTCATCAGTAGTGTATGATATCTAAGGTAGGTGCTGTATGGTTATACTTAAACACAAATAATATATAATTTATTAGGAAGGATCCATATGTGCTTGTGTCTATGTTAGAATCCCTCACATGAGACTGGCTATATGATTTATAAAAAGGCCGGTCTCGTCTGAAGCACTTTAGTACAAGTCGAAAAAATATGGAACGTCTCCAATAAACTATATATTAGTTAAGTCTAAGTATTAGCTACAGCACCTACCTTAGATATCTATTTATCTATTGCCTGACGCCGTGATCCCCGAAGGTGTGGCCACGAACGAACCGCCCCATGCACCTCTGTCCCCAGTCAGTCGACGCCCCTCCTCCGATCCAGCGCCGCCTTCATCCATATACTTCCTCATTCACACACTATTAATGACTGAGCAACAGTATGAAAAATTACACATTTCCAGATAGTCTTATAATAATGGAGGGAGTGTTTGCGTTGGGAAAGCACTTCATTACCATACACATAAAGACATGTGTTGGAACTGAATAACTGTGCAGGGGTTGGAAAGTGGTTGAAGGAATTGAGAGAGAGAGAGAGAGAGACTATTAATGCCATTATAAAAGTGTTTGACAAGACGAGTGAAGTAAAAGACAGGAGGTGGAGGGAGGGTAAGTATGTAGGGTGAGACCTTGTTCCAGACACTGACAGGGGCTGGACAGTAGGGTCAGGGCAGGGGCAGACAGGGGAGAGAGAAGGACAGATATATAGACAGACCGACAGAAGGGTCAGGACAGGGGCAGACAGGAGAGAGAGAAAGACAGATAGATAGATAGACTGACAGAAGGGTCAGGGCAGGTTAGACAGAAGTACAGATAGATAGACAGACCGACAGAAGCAGACAGGCGGAGTCATACAGGCACACATATAAAGTCAAGCGGGCCTAAATGTATATGAGTGGATGTAAATTATAATATGTGTGTGTAAGCTAAATGTGTGCACGTATGTCAGTGTTATATATTTTCTTAATACAAGCCCCACCACTCTGGGAAACATTGTTGCTAAAGAGGTGTGTATTTGTGAGTCATACACAGTACACACATATACAACCACGCATACACAAACACACATACACTAACAAACATAAACATTACTCACACTTACCCAAATAAACATAACTTTAGAGGGTTAACAAAAAACACATAAATAGTCATAGATAGAAATGCAGACAAACAAACAAAATCAGATAGACCAAGAAGACTATGAATAAAGTGAACAATAAACATAAATACGACAAACACAAGCCAAAAGTAACGTTACAAAGACCGAGCGAAACAGAGATGAACTAATATTAAAAAGGTTGGCCAATTAAGATTGAAATGCAGAAGTCAATGGGAATGATAAAAGGCAATCGTTAAGTAATCAGAAACAGCAAGGGACTGGAGTTCTCGAAAAGAGGCTCCAGTCCTGACGCTACTCTTGACTTAATACTCCATAAGGATTGATAGCCTCTGAAGTCCATTTTAATTAACTAATCAGAAGCATAAAATTAATATAGAACTTACAAGGGGTCGGAAATTAAATGGGTAAAAAAAAAAGTGGCATATAAAACGGATTGAAAAACAATTTAAGAGAGAGAGAGTGTGTGTGTGTGTGTGTGTGTGTGTGTGTGTCAAGGTGAGCCAAGGGTGTGACGGAGAGAAAGTGTGACACAGATATTTAAAAACGAAAACAAACTTATGCGAGAGAATGTTGGTACACTCGGATGCCACAGTCTCTAGCCCACTCATAAGAATGTTGG
>CM064499.1:15347785-15417785 GCA_032716605.1 Paralithodes platypus | reverse complement strand
TAATTTTAAGAGAAACCGGCCTTTGGCCAGGAAATTTTTCATCCGAAAAATGTACATATTTATCTTGTAGGGGGATCTAGGGGGTGTATTTCTAAGCTTGATGGAGGTCTAGCGAGGAAACTAAACAAATATATGAATAAATTAATTAGTAGCCCATAAAAACGGCGACTGTCCCCTTGAGGGAGAATAACAATATAATAATATAATATAACCATAAGAGTCATTGCTACTTCATTATCAGCATTGTATCTCTCATTATAACCATAAGAGTCATTGCTACTTCATTGTCAGCATTGTATCTCTCATTATAACCATAAGAGTCATTGCTACTTCATTGTCAGCATTGTATCTCTCATTATAACCATAAGAGTCATTGCTACTTCATTGTCAGCATTGTATCTCTCATTATAACCATAAGAGTCATTGCTACTTCATTATCAGCATTGTATCTCTCATTATAACCATAAGAGTCATTGCTACTTCATTGTCAGCATTGTATCTCTCATTATAACCATAAGAGTCATTGCTACTTCATTGTCAGCATTGTATCTCTCATTATAACCATAAGAGTCATTGCTACTTCATTGTCAGCATTGTATCTCTCATTATAACCATAAGAGTCATTGCTACTTCATTGTCAGCATTGTATCTCTCATTATAACCATAAGAGTCATTGCTACTTCATTGTCAGCATTGTATCTCTCATTATAACCATAAGAGTCATTGCTACTTCATTGTCAGCATTGTATCTCTCATTATAACCATAAGAGTCATTGCTACTTCATTATCAGCATTGTATCTCTCATTATAACCATAAGAGTCATTGCTACTTCATTGTCAGCATTGTATCTCTCATTATAACCATAAGAGTCATTGCTACTTCATTGTCAGCATTGTATCTCTCATTATAACCATAAGAGTCATTGCTACTTCATTGTCAGCATTGTATCTCTCATTATAACCATAAGAGTCATTGCTACTTCATTATCAGCATTGTATCTCTCATTATAACCATAAGAGTCATTGCTACTTCATTGTCAGCATTGTATCTCTCATTATAACCATAAGAGTCATTGCTACTTCATTGTCAGCATTGTATCTCTCATTATAACCATAAGAGTCATTGCTACTTCATTGTCAGCATTGTATCTCTCATTATAACCATAAGAGTCATTGCTACTTCATTGTCAGCATTGTATCTCTCATTATAACCATAAGAGTCATTGCTACTTCATTGTCAGCATTGTATCTCTCATTATAACCATAAGAGTCATTGCTACTTCATTGTCAGCATTGTATCTCTCATTATAACCATAAGAGTCATTGCTACTTCATTGTCAGCATTGTATCTCTCATTATAAGGAATATTTAGTTTTGTGAGGTGGAGGTGGTGAATTGTGGATATGTGGTATATAATTGTGGATATGTGGTATATAATTGTGGATATGTGGTATATAATTGTGGATATGTGGTATATAATTGTGGATATGTGGTATATAATTGTGGATATGTGGTATATAATTGTGGATATGTGGTATATAATGTAACTTAGCTATACACTACGTATTATTCAACACCTGGCCCGGACTTATTACACTCTGGACATTTCGTTGGCAATTGGAATAGAAAGAAACATGTTACACCACAGGAATGAAAGGACACCGATAATTAATCAACTCTGTCTTTCCTCCACGTGACCACAATTTACTGTCTATTACTTAGTCTTATTTATAATTAAAGTACTTAAACAAACGCATTTGCACATTTCATTCTGGCTATTAATATACAATTTTATTCTGCATGAACATTTATCCGAAAGGTAAACGAATAATTTGAGTAGTTTTTACACTTCTCAATATCCAGAGTCCTGCTTAAGCTTTATAAAATCGCTTAGTGGTAGCAAACTTACTAGAGGAAATACTTGGTGAATGTAAAGAAAAGATCAGACATGTAAACAGTAAGAAGATTAAACAGGTTAAGAAGGTGGAAATGAACAATGGCCTAAAAAAAAGGTATATATATATATATATATTGAGAATTAAGAAAACGTGTAGACGGGGAAATGAAAGAGTTGGCGAAAAATATAACATATCCCTTTCACTCCCACCGCCTCCCTCTGCCCCTTTCCTTCACCCCTTTACCATCTGACATGACCTTTGACCCCACCCCTTGCCCCCCTGCGTCTGGCGGGCTGGACCTGAACGTGACCCTGAAATAGAGCTGTCGGGCCCCCAGGGTTGTGTTGTGGAGATGTACTGTAAGTGGGAGACATTTCTGTTTTTCTTTTCTTTTGCGTGTGTTAAGATAAATGGGAGGGACAGGTGTACGTGTGCTCATAATTGTGCTCATAATTATTGTAGCATACATGAATTGAGATTTTGTTTGCACTGTACCGCTTTTTAGACCACCAGAGACAATTATCCATCTTGGTCAAAGGTTATGGTAGCCACCAGCTTACAATTCAGTAAACATTCACCAACCTGAACAAGAGGCGTTTTTTGGGTCTGTGCGCGCCTGCGCGTGTGTGTGTGAGAGAGTGAGCAAGAGAGATATGAGCAAGAAAGAGAGAGTTTGAGCGAGAGAAGGGGGGGGGGGGACTTAATATTGAAATATACAAAAACTCCAATATAATTTACCACTTGAAACATAAAATATACACATTCTGACTATACATTACATCAATATAAACAAACCTAATTAACTACTAGCCCCTCAAGAAATGTCAAATGATAAACTCTTTCTCAAGTATCGTACTCTAAACATATATAGTTCTAATGAGGCCCAGGGGAAATATGAGGGAAAATGGCTTACAATAAATAATGGGCATACGGTCTCATAAATTGGGACCATAAATTAGGGTTATGTGAGTAGTTTTTATTGTCCCTGGTCGTTAGTGTGTGTGGGGGTGGGTGTATGGGGGGAGGGGGGGGGGGGGAGACAGAAAGTGTGTATAGGATAGTAGCATTTATTTACTGTCCTAGAGTGGAGAACTGCACCGCAATAGGTGAACTTTAAATATTCTTAAATACATAAATGGCAGTCACATATGTTTCTGCAAGCACTAATATACGAGATAGAGAGAGAGAGGGAGAGAGAGGGGGGGGGGAGGGACACACCTCTACCTTGAGTCAGCAGTAATGTGATACTTGGCACTGAGCTGGCCTTTTTTATTTATAATTGTACCTTCTGCTCTCTCTCTCTCTCTCTCTCTCTATATATATATATATATATATTATATATTTTAATCTCAACCGGGATTCAATGCACGGACAATCAGGACGAGAGATCATTCATTAATCGACTACACCACGGCGTGATGAAGAATAGTTACCCATTTCCTATATAGTTAATGAGATGGATATATCGTACTTGTAGAAATTATTCCATTCCACACCAAGTCGTAGGACCCATATTCCAGAGTACCGTACAGGGGTTTATACAACTATTCCCACGCAACTCGGAGTTAATTAAATAATATTTTCCACCAGTCATTCACGAGAGTACATCAATATTAAGTATGTCTCATAAATACACGTGAGCTACATCAATTATTTTTCTCTCAGCCAGGATTCGAACCACATACAGTCAAGATGAGAGTCTATACTTTATACAACTACACCACGGCGTGATAAAGAATAGTTAACCATTTCCTATCTATATATTAGATAAGATGGAATACTTTTTCCAAGTAGGATCTCTCCATCTCCTAAACCCCTTCGGTACCGGCGACGTCTGTTAAATTTAATTATAGCTATAATTAGAGGATGTTGTGCAGTTTAAGAAGATTTTGTGGTAGTAAAAAGGGTTAAGTGAGATAGTTCGATGCCTGTTAATAGCTAGAGACTCTTTTGAAACTGAAAAAATCGTCTAATAGTAGCAAGAATAGTTAAAAGGACCGTACAGGTACCGAAAAGGTTAATATCAATAGGAAATGGTTAACTATCCTTTATCACGCCGTGGTGTAGTTAACTAAAGGGAAGGTAGAATAAGTATAGGTATATACTGTACCTAGGTTAACAAATACTCTGTAGATTTTCAGCCTCAGAGCTGCACGTGAACAATAAAACCAACAGTGAAATGCTGGGTGAGAGGAGATTTTGCTTCCCAAATATAGTTTGGCCTGGCGGGGATTTGAACCATGGTCTATGACATAACAGCCTCCTACTCTACCACTGTACCACACTCGGATGTACACTAAGGAAATAAACTTAGTTCTCTTTTGAAGAACCAGGTGGTAGTCTCAAGTTGGGTTATGCCTTCATGCACTCCCTGAGTTTATTAGACTTGCCATCATGACTATTTTACA
The DNA here is from genome assembly GCA_032716605.1 of Paralithodes platypus. Lineage (NCBI taxonomy): Eukaryota > Metazoa > Arthropoda > Malacostraca > Decapoda > Lithodidae > Paralithodes > Paralithodes platypus. The sequence continues at coordinate 15,413,479 of CM064499.1, read as the reverse complement.
CTTGCACCCTGTGGTTTACGGAGTTTTTATGGCACAGGGCAACACAATTATTTGTATTATCATTAATATTATTAATTTGTTTTTAATTATTATTAATATCATCACACACTCATTCTCTATAAACAAATATTTCAAGTAATTTTAGTAGGGTAGCTAGAGGGATGATCATAGATATAAAATATACCGTATATCTAGCCTTAAAAGTCAGTACTTTGATAAAACAGAAGACTACGTGAATCCTGGGGAGTGTAGGAATAAAAGGGTTATGTCCTAGTGTGTTCTGTGAGCCCTCAACCCCTCTCCTCTCACCCCTCATTATGCCCCTGTCAAACAATCCCGCCCACTAAAGCCACTCACGGGCGGCTGTGTGGGCGTGCGAGAGGACACACACACGCACACAAATCACACACACATGGACCATACATACCCGTCTCCACACTCACACACATCTATTAATTCTCTCCCGTCGTGCACACACCTGCCCATATACTCTATCTCTCCCTTGAACACACACACACACACACACACACACACACAGATGGGCACGTAGGTTGGATGGGACAAACAAACAATTAAATTCCCTTTTTTCACCCACGATACTGATACTTTTCACGTGTGTGCGTGTGTGTGCGTTACTATTCATGTGAGGGTAGAGTACGGTGTACGCGTGTACGTGATTGCATGCGTGTATGAGTGTTTTGTTAGTATGTAGGTGTGTGTGTGCTTGTGTGTGTGTGTGGGTGAGTGTTTATAACAAATTACACAAGGATAAGATAGGGCTACTTAAAATATGAAATGTCAGGACCCGTTATGCATTATTATTATAGTTTATTTATACTAGTAGTATAAACCAAGTGATGTGATTTATTGGGGGGTGATGGGCTATAGTCCCTAGTCCAGAATGAGGGTTCATTGTCTCCCACCTCCCACAACTTCATCTCTAAATATCTCTGCTTCTTATTTAAAGCTAACGAGAAATTACCTTTTCCCCATTTATATTACTTAGCAATTACAAAGTTTTACTTGCCAAATATGATGGTTCTTGTGAACCTTTGGCATCAATATGATATAGATACAGAAGTTTATTATTTTCCCATTATTTATCGAATAATCTGCTGGTAATGGAGCAAACTTTATGCTATAGCTTAAACAAATCGAGTATAGTGTTCTGTATCTCACTTCCTGATGTTATGACCATGGCAACTTACCCCTCAGTATATATTCCTAGACATAAATCAAAACCTACTTCTGTGTTTTAATCCTCAAACCTCTTTTGGGAGTCAAGAACAAAGATGATGAATGAATGGATAAAAAAAGTAAAGTTATTTCCCTTTCTCTCTCTCTCTCTCCCGCACCCTCCTATCTCTCCTCCCCTCCTCCACCTCTCTCCTTGGCCCCATTCCACCTGCTCCCTCGTCCTCATTGTCTGTTCCTCACTTTCCCTCTATTATACCACTCACTACCCTCACAATGGGGACAATTTATATTATAGTCAACCCACTGTCTTACATAGGGGTTAGTGGGTATTTTTTGGTCTATTTTTGTATATTTATATATTGATTTTATAGTTTCCTCGCTAGACGTCCATCACGCTTATAAAAACACCCCCTATGACCCCACTTCAATATAAATGTGTATATTTTTGATGTCCTGGCCCCGGTTCCTCCTAGAATTACAGGCTCGCTGTAGCTCGCCAGGAAAAAATAGACACCTAAATGGCACGACAGGTTGTTTAATTAACAAAGAAATGGGGCGCAAGGTCATAAAACCGTAACACTAATGGAACGAACGTCTTAAAATCTCAAAGCTAATGAAACTAAACATGAGGGAGAAAAAGCAACTACCTCCCCCTTAATATAAACATACAATATTATCTTGGAAATCTCACATACTTCAGAGATATAATAATAACGGTCTGTCAAAGCAACAAAGTGCCAACATAGAAGAAGAAGAAGTAGAAAGAGAAATAATTAGAAGAATGTGATCTGAAAGTGTATCAATAGTGGGATGGAATACGGCAACATATGTTAATGGTTTGTCTTGTTGTAGGGTAAATCTGAAAGTGTATCAATAGTGGGATGGAATACGGCAACATATGTTAATGGTTTGTCTTGCTGTAGGGTAAATCTGAAAGTGTATCTATAGTGGGATGGAATACGGCAACATATGTTAATGGTTTGTCTTGCTGTAGGGTAAATCGAACTTATGATGATGATGTTACTTAATTTTCATTAACTAGCAATACATAACTTTTAGTAATGTTTTTTTTTTAATAATGATAATGTATAAAATGTTCTATTTGTTACATTATTTTCTTATTTTGTTATTATTAGTCAAAACAATGAAGCTGTATGCCATATATATATATATATATATATATATATATATATATATATATATATATATAATATTTATGTATACAGGTATTTGAATCCACGTACAACTTACATCGACTCTCTATGTCTTTCTATAGCTCATTTGTAAGAGTAGATACTTGTGTTGCCTCTTTAGACACCTAGTATTTGTATTTTGACATGCGTAGTTAGGCCTTGACAGGGATTTTTCCAGACACTCTTAAGTAGAGAATTATTGAATTTAGATGACCGACTATTATTGTCTTAAGGTTTTACAACTTTCTAGATCTTCTCAGTATGATGGCGCCAGTATATTCTCAGTATGATGGCGCCAGTATATTCTATTTTTTGCTATCTTTAGACGATTTTACTTCACATCATTATCCTTAATATCCCATTTTTCCTCTACGTCTTCTTCTGTATTTCCTCTTCTTCCTCTCCACCTCTTATCTTCCCACCTCCTCCTCCTCCTTCTCTATCCCTTATTCCCCTCCTCGTCCTCTGCCATTCCTACTTCTACTCCTCCTTCTGTTCCACCCCTTGTTCCTACTCCATCCCTCCTTCCCCTCCCCCTCCTCCCCTGTCATTCCTCCTTGTTTCCTCCTCCTCCTCCTTGACCCCCGGGTGACCCACTGTATAGGACCGTCATCCCGGGTAGGCCTATGGCGGGGATGAAGCACACCAGCACCCCCATTAGGTCACAGACACGAGCAGGAAGAAGTGGGGATGAAGGAGGAGGAAGGGAAGGACGAAAGGAAGAGGAGGAAGGAGGAAGCAAGGGAATGGATAGGAGGAGGAGGAGGGAGGAAGCAAGGGAATGGATAGGAGGAGGAGGAAGGAGGAAGCAAGGGAATGGATAGGAGGAGGAGGAGGGAGGAAGCAAGGGAATGGATAGGAGGAGGAGGAGGGAGGAAGCAAGGGAATGGATAGGAGGAGGAGGAGGGAGGAAGCAAGGGAATGGATAGGAGAAGGAGGAGGAGGAGGGAAGAAGTAAGGGAGAAAGGGAATGAATGAATAGGAGGAGGAGGAGGGAGGAAGTAAGGGAGAAAGGGAATGAATGAATAGGAGGAGGAGGAGGAGGGAGGAAGTAAGGGAGAAAGGAAATTAATGAATAGGAGGAGGAGGAGGGAGGAAGTAAGGGATAAAGGGAATGAATGAATGAATAGGAGGAGGAGGAGGAGGAGGCAGGAAGTAAGGGATAAAGGGAATGAATGAATAGGAGGAGGAGGAGGGAGGAAGTAAGGGATAAAGGGAATGAATGAATGAATAGGAGGAGGAGGAGGAGGAGGGAGGAAGTAAGGGATAAAGGGAATGAATGAATGAATAGGAGGAGGAGGAGGAGGAGGGAGGAAGTAAGGGATAAAGGGAATGAATGAATGAATAGGAGGAGGAGGGAGGAAGTAAGGGATAAAGGGAATGAATGAATGAATAGGAGGAGGAGGAGGGAGGAAGTAAGGGAGAAAGGGAATGGATGAATAGGAGGAGGAAGAGGGAGGGAGGAAGCAAGGGATAAAAGGAATAAATAGGAGGAGGAAGGGAAGGAAGAAAGGAGGAGGAGGGAGGAAGCAAGGGAGAAAGGGAATGAATAGGAGGAGGGGGAGGGGGAGGGAGGAAGTAAGGAAGAAAAGGAGAGAAGAGGGTAATAGGAAATTGAAGATGATAGTAACATTTCGGAAATATATACGAACTATAAGAGCAAAATAATATACCACGAATCATAAATCAAATTAATATTACAATGCAAGAATGAACTAACATACTATATAATTATGCTGATCTTTCAATACATCTGACGGTAGGAATAAGAACAAATAGGAATCTCGAAGTAAGAGAAGTGAGCAATACAGTGTGCAAGCAAAACACATCTATCTAATGGCATCGTGTCAGTAGTAAAGCAAACCTATTTATAAAAGCACTAACAACCAAAGGGTATCAGAGGTGCAAAGAATGAATACAAGTCGATTTTAAGAAAAAGACACAAGTCGTGTACAAAGTGGTAATGCATTAATAAATAAATGAATATATAATATATATACCCAGAAGAGCCCTTTATAGAGTTAATAAATATAATGTGCCCCAAATCATATAATCGGAAGTTAGTGCTACTGTTCATCCTTCTGCCAAAGATCAGCCTGATAACACCCCTCTTCCGGCCTTCCTATAGTTTCTTATTTCATCTTTGCTACTCAAATATTACCAAAATACCGTGTGAAAATATGTTATTGACCAAGAAATATTGGTATATATGGTGCAGAAACATAGTATTTTTTATAATTTTCCATTAATGATCGAGAAATCAGTTACCAAGATATTTGTTTTCTCCGCTCGGTGGAAAAAGAAAGAATATAGTCACAGTACCCGAATCTCCCCCTTCCCCCCTCTCATCCAATGACACCTAATGGCACTCTCAGATGGCAGTTTATGGCGGGGTAGGGCAGTTTATGGCGGGGGGGTTGGCATTTTATGGCTCTTGATGGCACTTTACGGCGTTTGGTGGGCTGGCGGCGGTTCTCGTGGATTAGTGGCGGTACATGAAAAGCGCTCCAAGAATTAGTACCCGGGAAATTGGCGGGAACTAAGAAGGGTGTCTGGTATGGAGACCGGAGGGGGGGTTGCTTGTGGTGGAGAGAGAGAGAGAGTATAAGTTGTACGTGGAAATAAATATAGGGATAGAGCAAGGAGTGTATGTGAGATATATATATATATATATACAGTATATATATATATACAGTATATATATATATATATATATATATAATGTAGGAAACACTAAAATGAAGAACGAAAAGGAGGAAAACAGTTATAACAAACGCAATAAATTTAGAAGAAAAAAATAATGCAAGGAAAGCTAAACAGTTATTGGAAAGAGAGTTAACGGAAACTATAGGTGAATTGCCTATGATAACGCTCTTCAAATCTCTAGTGCTACCGCGGCTTGAATACTGTAGCGTATTAACATCCCCATACAAAGCAGGTGAAATAAATGACGTAGAGAGTGTACAAAGAAATTTCACTTCGCATATTAGTTCGATAAAACATCTACACTATTGGGAGCGTTTAAGAACACTGAATCTGTACTCACTGGAACGTAGAAGAGAACGTTACCTAATAATATACACGTGGAAAATCGCAGAGGGTTTAGTACCAAACCTACATACTCCGATAGTCATGAAATTCAGTGATAGGAGAAGCTGGGAATGCGAAATCCCCCGGATGAATAACAGGGGTACTATGGGCTCTCTGCGAGAGGGCTGGTTATCACACAGAGGCCCACGTCTCTTCAACAAACTCCCACGGCGAGTAAGAGACATGAGGGACATCTCGTTAGACAACTTCAAGAGAGCCATAGATGTCGAACTGCAAAAAGTGCCAGACGAGCCCATCCTCACAAGGGAGCGAGCTGTCGCTTCAAACAGTCTACTGCACCAAATCACCACCCATAACGAGGGGCGTCGCGCTCCTTGGTGCCGCTAGAAGAGTGGCGAACACATCAAAAGGTATCAAGAGGTATATGTGATATAATACCATGGCGCCTTACAAGCGTGCGGGTGAGGGAAGAGAGGAGCGCTGTGGATTAGAGAGGGGAGAGGGAATGGGGATGAGTGGAGGGAATTAAGGGTAGATTATCAAGTTGGTGGATCAGGAAAAGTAGTGGTTCATGTGGAGGGAGGGAGAGAGAGAGAGTATAGCAGAAGAGAAACAAGAATAAAACAGGAAGAAGGAGAAGCGTGAGTGGGATTACTGAAGAATGGAATAGATGTACCGTATTACTGAAGAATGAAATAGATGTACCGTATTACTGAAGAATGGAATAGATGTACCGTATTACTGAAGAATGGAATAGATGTACCGTATTATTGAAGAATGGAATAGATGTACCGTATTACTGAAGAATGGAATAGATGTACCGTATTACTGAAGAATGGAATAGATGTACCGTATTATTGAAGAATGGAATAGATGTACCGTATTACTGAAGAATGGAATAGATGTACCGTATTACTGAAGAATGGAATAGATGTACCGTATTACTGAAGAATGGAATAGATGTACCGTATTCGAAAACAAATTGTGAACACATTATGATACTTGTTAGAAATAGCATGTATTCTGAATGGATATACTTAATTATATAGCAAGGTATTTAAGTAACGATATTTAAATAGAATGGCTGATATATATTAAAGAAGAAAGGGATGGATGGAAATAAATAAATGAAAGTTGGTCAACAATCGAAAATCTACTGCACTATACAATACTAGAAAATATACACAGAAAAGAGAACGCAAAGGGAAGAAAATGTGTCAGAAGCAAGCAACCCTTCATTACAACAGACATTAATGTAATCCTGACGCGCTATAATTAGGACAATACAGATACATTAAATTATTGTATACTGTGTGTGTGTGTGTGTGTGTGTGTATGAGAGAAAGAGAGAGAGAGTGTGTAGAGATGAAGACTTAGTATAACATGAGAGAGAGGGGGTGGGGGGGGGGGGGTAAAGTGGGTGTCGTAGAGAATGATGTAAGAGGTAGACAGGATGTTTGGCACTGGCCTAAGAGCTACAACATTGGCCACGGTGGGTTAGTGGACAAGTGGAAAAGGAAAGCTAAAGAGGGGAAAATTGATTACTAGAAAAACTTGGTAGAAGAATGGATTATGTAGAAAAGTATATAAAGTAGAAGAGGGAGGAAAGTATATAAAGTAGAAGAGGGAGGAAAGTATATAAAGTAGAAGAGGGAGGAAAGTATATAAAGTAGAAGAGGGAGGAAAGTATATAAAGTAGAAGAGGGAGGAAAGTATATAAAGTAGAAGAGGGAGGAAAGTATATAAAGTAGAAGAGGGAGGAAAGTATATAAAGTAGAAGAGGGAGGAAAGTATATAAAGTAGAAGAGGGAGGAAAGTATATAAAGTAGAAGAGGGAGGAAAGTATATAAAGTAGAAGAGGGAGGAAAGTGGGAGTTAGGAAAAGAGTTGAAGAGTGGATTAACAGAAACAATGTAGTGGAAGAATGTATTGTGTGGAGAGTGGAATGGTGGTTTAGGGGAAAATTAATGGAAGAGTGAATAATGTATTATGTGGTAGATTAGGTAGTGTAGAAGAGCGTAGAGAGTGTTAATAAAGTTGAGTAGAGCTTATTAGTTTATATAGAGCTATATTTAGACGATTTTGTGCTTCTTAAGAAGGATCTACGGTAGTAAAAAGGGTTAAGTGAGATAGTTCGAAGCCTGTTAATTGCTGGAGGCCCTTTCTGAAACTGAATAAAATCGTTGAATAGTAGCCAGAATAAAGTAAAAGTTACGGAACTGGTACTGGACGGGTTAAAGGTGCAGGTATTGGTGATGGTGATGAAGTTGTGGAAGAGGGGTACCGGTATTACGGAACTGGTACTGGACGGGTTAAAGGTGCAGGTATTGGTGATGGTGATGAAGTTGTGGAAGAGGGGTACCGGTATTACGGAACTGGTACTGGACGGGTTAAAGGTGCAGGTATTGGTGATGGTGATGAAGTTGTGGAAGAGGGGTACCGGTATTACGGAACTGGTACTGGACGGGTTAAAGGTGCAGGTATTGGTGATGGTGATGAAGTTGTAGAAGAGAGGTACCGGTATTTACATTGTACACCTACCCTTAACCCTCTCAGTATTATGTCGCTAATCTTCTATTTATCTTGCTAACACTGAACAATTCTCTACATGTGAGAAAAGACCTCTAGCACTGACTGAGTTAAAACATTAGAACATACAAATTTATCTCGATTAACTTTCCTAGGCCTTTTCTGAACTTAATAAAATAGTCTAATAATAGCCGGAATAAGATAATAAGAGGCGTCAGAATGTAGGTGTTGTATATCTCAAATGTAGGTGTTGTATATCTCAAATGTAGGAATGTAGGTGTTGTATATCTCAAATGTAGGTGTTGTATATCTCAAATGTAGGTGTTGTATATCTCAAATGTAGGTGTTGTATATCTCAAATGTGGGTGTTGTATATCTGAAATGTAGGTGTTGTATATCTAAAATGTAGGTGTTGTATATCTGAAATGTAGGTGTTGTATATCTCAAATGTAGGTGTTGTATATCTCAAATGTAGGTGTTGTATATCTGAAATGTAGGTGTTGTATATCTAAAATGTAGGTGTTGTATATCTGAAATGTAGGTGTTGTATATCTGAAATGTAGGTGTTGTATATCTAAAATGTAGGTGTTGTATATCTGAAATGTAGGTGTTGTATATCTCAAATGTAGGTGTTGTATATCTCAAATGTAGGTGTTGTATATCTGAAATGTAGGTGTTGTATATCTAAAATGTAGGTGTTGTATATCTGAAATGTAGGTGTTGTATATCTAAAATGTAGGTGTTGTATATCTGAAATGTAGGTGTTGTATATCTGAAATGTAGGTGTTGTATATCTCAAATGTAGGTGTTGTATATCTGAAATGTAGGTGTTGTATATCTCAAATGTAGGTGTTGTATATCTGAAATGTAGGTGTTGTATATCTGAAATGTAGGTGTTGTATATCTCAAATGTAGGTGTTGTATATCTGAAATGTAGGTGTTGTATATCTCAAATGTAGGTGTTGTATATCTGAAATGTAGGTGTTGTATATCTGAAATGTAGGTGTTGTATATCTGAAATGTAGGTGTTGTATATCTCAAATGTAGGTGTTGTATATCTCAAATGTAGGTGTTGTATATCTGAAATGTAGGTGTTGTATATCTCAAATGTAGGTGTTGTATATCTGAAATGTAGGTGTTGTATATCTCAAATGTAGGTGTTGTATATCTGAAATGTAGGTGTTGTATATCTCAAATGTAGGTGTTGTATATCTGAAATGTAGGTGTTGTATATCTGAAATGTAGGTGTTGTATATCTGAAATGTAGGTGTTGTATATCTCAAATGTAGGTGTTGTATATCTCAAATGTAGGTGTTGTATATCTCAAATGTAGGTGTTGTATATCTCAAATGTAGGTGTTGTATATCTCAAATCGTATGAAAGCTTGGAATCTGAATATTGATGTATGAAAGAGAACTTGATAATGATTTAGTTCCTTAATTATTACTCTTAATTCTTATTTATTTCGTTCTTCAAGGCAAATTGTTTCATGTAAAGGGTGATAACAGGCCGCTGTAGACTTAAACGAACTTTTGATGTTGGGTAAGAGGAAACACACACACACACACACACACACACACACACACACACACACACACACAAGTGGCCGGAGGTGAATTGGTGATTTAGGGTCGAAAGGGTAGGGTGATGCCGAGAGAGAGAGAGAGAGAGAGAGAGTGTGTGTGTGTGTGTGTGTGTGTGAAATATTTATCACATCGTTCACATGATCACGTTTAGCCAACCTTTGCCGGCTAGGCTACATTTTAGGTATTCAGCTCAATGTTCTGCCAACATTGAAGGCAACTCAAGTGACGGACTGTGATCGCCTAAACTCTAAAGGGTCAGTGGACTATGACATTCCTCAGTTGAAAATAACAATACTAAGACAATCGTACTGAAGGCCGCTTTCATGTCAAGTACAAAGTGTGCATTTAGTTTTAAAAATATGTAATATATTTTGTATATAAAATTGTAAATTTATCCAGCTGACCTCATTCAATGAAGCAACGTATATGGTTTTATTAACATCTGTGAGGCAAATGGTGGCGCGTGTGTTTGTGTACAGTGTTACACAGAAGTTACATCCTCAACCAGGGTTAAGGATCCTGTCCCCAACACTCAACCAAGCTAGTTTATCGTATCCCATGGCTTTATATGCATTGGCCTTCTAGCTATCTATTGTATCTATTGTAGAGTTCGCCACCAGCATGGGGCACCGATGAGCGCGCCGCCCTATGGTATTTTGCATAAGGTTTATTCCCCTACATGGGTTGCCGACCAAGGCTGATGAGTCCCATCCACCCGATTTTTATATGGTTGTCTCTCCTAAATGGGTTGCCGACCAAGGCTGACGACTCCCATATATATCCATCCCGAGAGAATGAGCCTAAAATCTACCACACTCACTCTCGCCAATGTTATATTAATATATATGAAGTATTAGAGAACACCATCATAACTAAGATAGTGTATATATATATATATTATTGTTCGATATATCTACATCGTTCGTGTGTGCTAATTTCACAAAATATATCGTTAAAGATGAAGAAAAATAGCTAAATTCACGTCAAAGATCTGGGTAAAATATAACTTGTATGATATGGGGTTTAAAAGGAGTGTAGCTAGGGTAGGAACAAGTGCAGAGGAGGGTGGAGGGAGGGAGGAGAGGGTGTGAAGAGATATATTAAGGGAGATGTGAGGGAACGTGTGTGTGTGTGTGTGTGGGTGTATCAAGTATAGGAAGAAGTGTAGAGGAAGGGGAAGGGAGGAAAGGGTGTGAAGAGATATATTAAGGGAGATGTAAGGGATCTTGTATGTATGTGTGTGTGTGTGTATATGTGTGTGTAGCTAGTATAGGAAGAAGTGTATAGGGGAGAGGTAGAAAGAGAGAAAGAGAGAGTGTGTGTGTGTGGTGTAGCTAGAGTAAGAACAAGATAGTGTAGAGGGGAAGAGAGAGTGTGTGTGTGTGGTGTAGCTAGAGTAAGAACAAGATAGTGTAGAGGGGAAGAGAGAGTGTGTGTGTGGTGTAGCTAGAGTAAGAACAAGATAGTGTAGAGGGGAAGAGAGAGTGTGTGTGTGTGGTGTAGCTAGAGTAAGAACAAGATAGTGTAGAGGGGAAGAGAGAGTGTGTGTGTGTGGTGTAGCTAGAGTAAGAACAAGATAGTGTAGAGGGGAAGAGCGAGAGGGGAGAGAGTGTTAAGCCAGCCCACCTCGCTTGTTTTTCTCTTTCTCTCCCTCTCTTTGGCTTGTATCCATTCGGCCCCATTCAGCCTACATTTACCCCCATCCAGGTGTCAATATTTTACTGGCGAGCGGTAGCGAGCCAGCATATATTTATTTTTGTTTTTGACAGCAAGCTAAATTTGTACATTTTTCGATAGAAAAATTTCTTCGGCGAAGCCGGATTTCTCCATACAATGCTGGCTCGCTATTGCTCGCTAGGAAGAAATCGACACCTGGATGGGGATAAACGTCTTAAAACAGTTGGCTGAATGGGGCCGAATGGATATAAGCCAGAGAAAGAGAGAAAAGGAGAGAAAGAGAAAAAAAGCCGGTGACCCTCCTTCAGAGATCTATGGAGGGAGGGCAGGTCTGTGAAATTTGAGGTCACTTGTTGGCTGCCGATAGTATGGGTGTTGGCTTACAAGGGGGAGAGGGGGGGGGGGGCCGAGGGGCAAAGAGGGAACAGATATAACTGAACATTAATCCTCTCACTATCCTGGGCACGCGGGGGTTGCCGATTAGCATTCCGAAATAGAGTTCTCTCAATCATATAATTACCCCTCCAAAATTAATTTCCTGCTCACAGCTAAATCAAAGACAACTGCAGAGGTTGAAGTAACTAAACTAAAGGTTTATAAACACCCCTGGTGGTCACAAAGGCTTTTACGTATCCCAAAATAGGCTCAAACCACATCCTGTGCGTGAAAGGTTTAAGTGATATATAAATATATAGATAAACATTTATATCTATATATACTGTACACTATACGTAGAGAGAGAGAGAGAGAGAGAGAGAGAGAGAGAGAGAGAGAGAATGGGGGAAGGTGGGGGCAGAGGCAGGCTTGAGAGTAAACAACTGCCCCGTATATCACACCTCTTGCTTGTTACGTCAAAATAAGCTCTCCCCCGTCCCCCCCCCCCCACTCCCTCCCTCTCTCTCTCTCTCGCTCTCTCTCTCTCTCGTATTTTACACACACACACACACTCCTCTTTCTTTCACAATTCAACTATATTATTTAGGTTTTATTCTTTCTTAGCTCTTTCACTACGGGAGATATTTCATAAAGATAAAGAGTAGAATTACTAGATATTAGCAATTATATTTTCCTTTACTTTATTCGATATTAGGCTTAAATATATGTTACGCTCCTAATAAATGGTGATACTGTAACAATAATCTAATATAAATACACAATTCCATAGCCTATCTAAGTCATATGATCCTAGTCTATCCTTAAACCCTTCTCTACCGGAGACGTTTATATCATTTAATTATTGCTATATTTAGACGATTGTGTGCAGTTTAGAAAGATCTGAGATAGTATAATGGGTTAAGTGAGATAGTTTGAAGCCTCTTAATTGCTGGACGCCCAATTAAAACTGAACTAAATCGTCCAATAGTAGCCAGAATAAAGTGTATTAAAACGGCACCTGTGCTGAACGGGTTAACCTCTAATCTAAACAAAGCCATAACCATATTTATTCGCTTAATCTAACCTAACCTAATTTAACTTAACCTAACCTAATTTAACTTAACCAAATTTCACCTAACCTAATTTAACCTAGCCTAATCTAACCAAATTTAACCCAGCCTATTATAATCTAATTTAACCTAACCTAACCTAATTTAACTTAACCGAATTTAACCTAACCTAAACTAACCTAAACTAACCTAATTCATTGTAACAAACCTTCAATATGTAAACTAAACAAATTTAGTGTAAACGAAAAATAATTGCGAACTTGTGAACTGATTTGCGGGCCAAATTTCCCTGCTCTCCTCTCCAGTACCTTTCTGTGCAGAGCTATTAGGCCATCAACTGCACACACACACACAGGCACACACACAGACAGACACACACACACACACAAACACTCTGAACACTACTATTAAGGGCCCATATACACAGGGATTATGAAACTTTTATTACTCTGTTTGCGAGCTGTTGGGCAGTAGCGTTGGGTGAAATGGGCACGGGCATAAGGTTTTCCGGTTACGGCTGAGAGAGAGAGAGAGAGAGAGAGAGAGAGAGAGAGAGAGAGAGAGAGAGAGGAGTAGGCCTTCATTAGTACCGTACCAATTTGATTGAACGAATCTTTTGACACAAAGTAGACCACAGGACTGACTATCATTGAGCTACATTTGACTATGATATGTTAATTATCTTAAGTATAACAATTATAAACGAGATATACAGATATAACCTATCCATTGGTTTCTTAAATCCTGTTTTCGTGTTTCCCATTTATGTGTGGGGAGGTTCCTCTCACACCGCTTTCCTAGACAATGTTGAAAGGAAGGCCTTTCGTATCATTAACTCCCGTCCACTCACCAACTCTCTGCAATCTCTCTCTCTCCGCCGCAATGTTGCATCTCTCTTGCTATTCTATCGCTACTATAATAATCAGTGTTCCTCAGAGCTTTCCCAGTGTATACCACCTCTTTTACGTAGGGCACGTGGTACCCGACTTGCAACTCAATCCCACCCCTACTCTGTGCAACTCTCCAACCCGAGAGTGAAACGTTACTCTCAGTCTTTCTTCTACTCAACAGCTGAGCTCTGGAACTCTCTCCCAGAATCAGTCTTTCCCTCTTCCTATGACTTAAATTGCTTCAAACTCCGTGTGTCCAGGCATTTTGGCTCGAACGTCCCTTGATTTTGGCCCTGTCACTCTTTCAACTATGGGAGAGGCACTCGCTATAGCCAGTTCTGCCTTTTGCCTCCCTCAATCACATAGATTTTTTTGTTTACACATATGATGCTAAAATAGTATATTTAAAATTAGGTATCTATCAGTCGGAAGCGTAAAAAAAAAAATGTACCTTATTGGGTAGTATAACCTCTTAAGTTGTTTGGCACATAGAATCCAGTAAGAATGATATGGGTTGGTGACTCTATGGAATACATTGCACATTAGTTCATATACCGGTAACCCGTTCAGTACCGGTGACACCCTTTTCATTATATTCCGGCAACTATTAGATGATTTTAGTCAAGTTAAAAAGGATGAATACCCATTAACCCCTTCAGCACGATGACGTAATATCCATCTTATTTTGGTTACCGTTAGACGATTTTCTTTAGCTTATAATCTACCTCTAGGACTGAAAGGGGTATATACGATCTTAATGCACCTTCCGAGTAACATAGGTCCTTCTTAAACTGCATAAAACCGTCTACGTTAGCCAGAATCAAAGGTATAAAGGCGTCATGGTGCTGAAGGGGTTAAGAGGTTACAGACTATCTATATTTACGAAGACATCACCGGTACTGAGAGGGTTAATTATCTTATTATATATACACAGTATTTACAGTTGGTTACATTTATTTGTAGCCAATCAGTAATTCTATGAATGGAAGGACAGATAGTATGGTTGAATTATGAGTGTACTTTCGCATTCAATAGTTAACTCATATGATAAATTTCACGCTTTTATATAATATAATCCTTCTAAGCCAATTCTACTCTCTTTACTTCCATATACTGTATATAATCATGGAGTAGATACAACTTGATGTGGTCACCTGTACATTACACTACTGAGGGGCCACTATGTGTACGTCATTCAGATATCAGAGTAAATCATATTTACAGGGTGATATAAGCCTCTTGGGACTATCAAATTTATCAGTTCAATTATGTTTGTAAAACCAGGTGATACTATTAGGCTATGCCTACGTATGATAGCGTAACATCTATTATATCTATCTATATACCAGGTGATACTATTAGGCTATGCCTACGTATGATAGCGTAACATCTATTATATCTATCTATATACCAGGTGATACTATTAGGCTATGCCTACGTATGATAGCGTAACATCTATTCTATCTATCTATATGCTCAGGCCCAATCCCCACTTTTCCTATTTTTTTCCCTTTATTTTATTATTATTATTTTTTTTTTCCTTCGGGGTGGCTGACTCAAGACAGAGCAAGAACAGGAAAACACAAAACACAAGACAAAACAGTGAACAAACACAGACAAAACACAAAATTCCCACACATCTAGGTCACCCAGGAGAATACCCAGAGACCAGGGTCACTAAGGTCGCTCCAGCACTCCCCCGGCCCCTGACCACCCGGAGAGGCTCCGATCTCGGCAGGCAGACATGTAGCGGAGCCAAAGCTACAAGCCCACCCACCGCACTTCCAGGCGCACCCTTCATATTAATCGTCTCCCCGGGCCAGGCGCCTGATGGACTATTATCTAGTCCAACTTGCGCCCGACCCCTTCCCCCAAATGACCACGTGTTCACTCAACTATTCACAAGCATTCTCCATTCATTCCTGTTTATTACCACTTCCTTTGCCTGATCTATAGTCATTCCTCTATCATCCAAAGCTTGTCTTACACAGTCTCTCCATCTCAATGGGGGTCATCCTGCCCTTCTATCTCCCCTTGTATTTGACTCATATATTCTCTTTGTAAGCCTTTCATCTCCCATTCGTTCAACATGCCCATACCAGCTTTGCACCCTTCTGTCCACTCTGGCTGACAAATGTTCCTGCTGCCCCACTCTCCTACGTATCTCTTCATTCCTCAATCCGTCTCTACGAGTAACTCCACACATACTCCTCAAGCAGCTCATCTCCATCACATCCAGCTTTCTTCTCTCCTTTTTCTTCAGAGTCCATGTCTCAGCCCCATACATCACTGTTGGCACAGCAATTCCTTGATACATTGCACTTTTTACTTTCATTCCGAGATTTCTCGTCTTCCACATACTTCCCATTGCTCCGAAAACTTTCCTTCCTTCACACACTCTCTGTTTTACCTCCACTTCCATACCTCCACTCCTGCTTATTGTTCCTCCTAGATATTTAAAACACTCTATACTTGTTCCAATATTTCCCCACCCAGCCTCACATCTAGATTCACCCTATGATCACCCCTATTACACACCATTACTTTACTTTTATTGACGTTCACCTTCAGTTTCCTCCTCCCACAAACCACTCCAAACTCTTTGACTACCCGCTGCAATTTCTCCTCAGAATCCGCCACCAACGCTGTGTAATCAGCGAACAGCAACTGATTCAACTCCCAATCTCTACCATTCTTTCCTAGTAAACCCAATCCTCTTCCCATAGTTCTCATTTTCACCTCCCTCACCGCACCATCCATAAACATATTAAACAGCCATGGTGACAATACACAACCCTGTCGCAAACCTACCTTTAACATACTTATACAGTAGTTTATAACAATTACACATACTAGAATAGCACCTACTCCATATATTTAACTACCAATAAAAACGAGTTAGATTAAGTCTTCACATCGACCTTCCTGAACTGATTTAACAAACAGTAAAGGACAAATTGTAATCAAGTCTCCACAAAGGTGTACTGTACCTCCATAAAAATAGTGACTAACAAACAAATGTTAAGCTTAAATTTCAACGTATGTGATCAAAAAAGGAAAAAATAAATCTCACTAAATTATACACGTACAGTTGAGATCAATTCCAAAAACTCACTACCATCTATATACTTAAGACAATAGGTATAGACTTAAGAAACACTACTCCAACCTTCGTAGTTCAACATTATGGAACAATGTTTCGTTAACCCACAGCGATTGAAGCACCTTGTTTCTATAGAGTATGTTCCGTTTGGAACTTCACTTAATCATGTATTTATATTTATTATAGCATCATATATTATGTTCTTGTTGTTGTTGTTGTTTACTTGCCTAATAATGTATGCATTGTAACTAAGTAGAGGATATATACAGTATATATATATATATATATATATATATATATATACTGTATATATATATATATATATATATATATATATATATACATATAACACAGAGTATCAAATCATCATTGTCATGAAGCCTATACAAATTAATTATACTATAAGTTATTTTAAAAAGTGCCGTATAAAATGTTCATGACATTATAGAATTTAATTTAACTGATCTCAACTATACCTCCAAATCTTACCGAAGGACTCGAGAGATCGGCGTTTTGGATTTGACTGTACATTTTGGACAGCTTCCTTATCACCTCTATACTCTATATAAAATTGTAGTGTGAGTTTGTGACCACAAACCCGTTGGACTATGAAGATGAGACTTGGTTGGGTTACTCAGGGGTCCTAAAATAGGATTATGGTGATTTTCTTTAATCATATCGTCACTGCAGTGGGCTCTGATCCTCGTAGATATAAATATCATAATGCAGCCCTTTTGGGATCACAGGACTACTCTTTACCCCGCACAACCAACAGGTACAGTACCTTGGCTAGTACCGGTACTTAATACAAGCATAATGACCAATGAAAGACAAAGTGAAAGAATATAAACACATTATAAAAACTTGACGTACCTCCAAATCCTCCCGAGTGACTTTGACAGTTCAGCGTTGTGGACCTGCCTGTGGGAGTTGGACAGTTTGCGCCTGGCCTCCTGTGCCCACACCATGAAGGCGTTCATGGGACGCTTAACGTGCACCTTCCTCCGCTCACTGCCATCGCCATCCCTGGGGGGTGAGCTTGACTGTATTGGGGCAGGGGGGGCACCGGGGGGCATAGGTAGGGGGCAAAGGGTTAAGGGGCAGTTTGGAAGGGGGCAGGGGGAGGGGGGGCACATGGGTAGTAGTAGGTAGGCGGCAGAGGTGCAAAGGGTTAAGGGGTAGTTTGGAAGGGGGCAGGGGGAGGGGGGGCACATGGGTAGTAGTAGGTAGGCGGCAGAGGTGCAAAGGGTTAAGGGGTAGTTTGGAAGGGGGCAGAGGGGCACATGTATAATGGGTAGGGGGGCATAGGTAGGGGGCAGAGGGTTAAGGGGTAGTTTGGAAGGGGGCAGAGGGGCACATGTATAATGGGTAGGGGGGCATAGGTAGGGGGTAGGGGGCACAAAAGAGATACAAACATAACATATACTACGCTCACTATTAATACTAGCTTCTCTTTCACCTCCTGTACCTTCCTTGCCTCTCCAAACCCTGAGGTAGACCCAACTAACCTACACTATTACTAGGGGTCCACAGGGGCACGGGCAGGGTAGAAGTAGGTGAGGGAAGGGGGTATTGAAGTAGACATATACCCTGTTCAGTATAGGTAGGCCAGTAATCCGTAACCCAACCCCTCATAACTCGAATAGGAGTTGAGTAAGTGAGCTGATATTTCTACCATTTGGGAAGAGTCAGCCAGGGTAAAGGTGTGAAAATGTATACCCCATTTTCTCTAGCCCTTTTCGAGTTACAGGGGTTAGGAGTCAGGATTTCTGGCCTACCAATAATGACCAGGGTATAGTTAGGGAGGGAGCAACAGAGATGGTATGGGTTTGTAAGTTAAGGGGAAGTATTTGTATTTTTTATGAACCCCTTTCTCCTTCAGGTTTACCCCCATTAGTTTTGACATTTTAAGACTTTCGCCCATTTCTTTGTTAACATTAAGACCTTGCATGCCATTTCTGTGTTAACATTAAGACCTTGCATGCCATTTCTTTGTTAACATTAAGACCTTGCATGCCATTTCTTTGTTAACATTAAGACCTTGCATGCCATTTCTGTGTTAACATTAAGACCTTGCATGCCATTTCTTTGTTAACATTAAGACCTTGCATGCCATTTAAGTGTTAATTTTTACCCATTTGAGTCATAGAGGTAGATCATAAACTAAAGAAAATCGTCCAACAGTATCCAGAATATGATGAAAATTATGTATTGGTGGTGAAGGGGTTAATGCTGGCTGAGTGATTAATGAGAGAGGTGCAGGTTGGAATGAAAGTGATTGGATGGCATGGGTTCAGAGTCACTGGTATGATATACTGAACTCTATGCTGTAAACATTGGATGGCATGGGTTCAGAGTCACTGGTATGATATACTGAACTCTACGCTGTAAACATTGGATGGCATGGGTTCAGAGTCACTGGTATGATATACTGAACTCTACGCTGTAAACATTGGATGGCATGGGTTCAGAGTCACTGGTATGATATACTGAACTCTACGCTGTAAACATTGGATGGCATGGGTTCAGAGTCACTGGTATGATATACTGAACTCTACGCTGTAAACATTGGATGGCATGGGTTCAGAGTCACTGGTATGATATACTGAACTCTACGCTGTAAACATTGGATGGCATGGGTTCAGAGTCACTGGTATGATATACTGAACTCTACGCTGTAAACATTGTGTATTCTAGAGTAAAGGTGGTGTCACACGAGCGCATTGTCTGCCAATTTTCGATGAGCAAGTTTGAACCCTAACCATTAATAAGTGTTTCAGTCGGTTACGTGTTCAAATTAGCATATAATTATAATGATTGAAACACTTTATAGTTGAACCATTTGTGTTACTAGTATGCGTTTAATATTTACAGCGTGCTTTATTGATCATTATTTTTTTTAAATGAAATAATATGTAATATAAACAAATAATAGAAATAATTCTGCCCATGTTCTTGGCGCCAAACCCCTTGAAGCCTCCAATACCCCAAGCCCTACTATATGATTCCCCTCGCGTTCCCTCTCTCGTCCCTGTCTGTGTTGACTCTGGCCAGGTAGAGTGTGTGAGGGTCGGCCATATTAGCATCTCAACAGGTGACACACAGCATGCACACACACTCAACCCATTCACTAAATCACATTAACTAAACGCTCTCTCCAAAAAGTATCTATACGATAATCAGACCAAACGTTGTGTAGCCATTCACAATATCGACACTAAGTTGTCATCCATCCATTATTAACAAGATATAACGCTGTGGAACACCAGAACAAAGCGTTTATGATCCGGGTATATAGAGATGTGTTAAATAGTAATTCCATTTAATCTTACAAAGAAGAGTTAACTATTTCATTATTAGGACGCCTTTTTCACTTTATTCAGGCTATCATTAGACTATTTTATTCAGCTTTGGAAAGCCATCTAATAATAAAAGAAGTAAAGTATATCTCAATTAACCCTCTAACTTCCATATCACAATTAACCCTCTAACTTCCATATCTCAATTAACCCTCTAACTTCCATATCACAATTAACCCTCTAACTTCCATATCTCAATTAACCCTCTAACTTCCATATCTCAATTAACCCTCTAACTTCCATATTTTGTTCTAAAATGAATAGAATCGCGTAATGCAGTAATAGCCAAAGTAAATGGATAAACGCGGCCTCAAATGCTAAAGGGGTTAACTAGAAGTTGTGGAGGCATAGCAGGATTTTGTGGCCAGCCTGTACATGACTGGCCACACAGACATACCACGTAGGGTCCAGGCTGTTGTACTGTAAACCTATCAAGACGTGCTGATATTTGTTGTAGTGACTGTACATAAATAACGTACACAGGTATACACCCAGCAGGTACGCGCACATACTGTATAGAGGCGTCACACATCAATATATTACCAAGCTTATATACGTAGGATTAGGATACGTGTCCATGCGTGTAATCATTACATATACTGTATGTATATAATATATATATATATATATATATATATATATATATATATATATATATATATATATATATATCTATATATATATATATATATATATATATATATATATATATATATATATAATATATATATACATGAGCAGAGAAGTATCCATCTGGTCTGACTGGCGACACATTATTATCAAACCAACACACTTCTAAGGGTCGCCGCTTGGGAGGTGAAGCGGGAGTCACATGGATAATTCCTACATCATTACTTTGATTATGCCATTTATATTTAGTTTCAACTAACTTTAGAGGCGTTTTTCAACTTTGAAATTACATTTTCAATTTCATAAAAGTAAAATATATCCGTCGACAACTATATGTTAGGTTTCCACAGGTCCTATGTAACTTGTCTATAACTCTAATGTTAGCCTGAATTAAGTGATAATGATGCCATCTAACTGAAGGGGTTAAGCCACTGTCACACGAGAACAATTTTAAGGGGACCCACCTCGCTTTTTTTCTCTTTGTCTCCCTCTCTCTTTAGCTTGTATCCATTCTGCCCCATTCAGCCTACTGTTTTAAGACGTTTATCCCCATCCAATTGTCGAATTGCGAGCCAGGAAGAAATCGACACTTGGATGGGGATAAACGTCTTAAAACAGTTGGCTGAATGGAGCCGAATGGATACAAGCCAGAGAAAGATAGAAAAGGAGAGAAAGATAAACAAAAAGCAGGTGACCCCCCTTAAGCTTCAGACACATGAACAACTTACAAGTGTCATACTGGCATATTAAATGTGTATAATTAATGTGTATAATTAATGTGTATAATTAATGTGTATAATTAATGTGTATAATTAATGTGTATAATTAATGTGTATAATTAATGTGTATAATTAATGTGTATAATTAATGCATAAATTATATAATTACATTCCATGAAAATAGGGGGGAGGGTCCTCGAGCATACAGTATGTGACTGACTATACAATAAGTCACGATAATGTGGACCCTATGTTGTCAATACCGGTAATCTGGACCCTATGTTGTCAATACCGGTAATCTGGACCCTATGTTGTCAATACCGGTAATCTGGACCCTATGTTGTCAATACCGGTAATCTGGATCCTATGTTGTCAATACCGGTAATCTGGACCCTATGTTGTCAATACCGGTAATCTGGACCCTATGTTGTCAATACCGGTAATCTGGACCCTATGTTGTCAATACCGGTAATCTAATTAAACTGTGGTCTTATCCCCGTATTAATTACTTGGTTATTGCAGTATAATAAGCTTTGGGATGCAATTATATATAATAAATGAATACATCCATTACATTCATTCAAGGGGGCCCACCTCGCCTTTTTTCTCTTTCTCTCCCTCTCGCTTTGGCTTTTATCCATTCGGCCCCATTCAGCCTACTGTTTTAAGACGTTTACCCCCATCCAGGTGTTAATATTTTCATGGCGAGTGGTAGCGAGCGAGCATATATATACCGTATTTTTGTTTTGACAGCAAGCTAAATTTGTACATTTTTCGATAGAAAAATTTCTCCGGCGAAGCCGGATTTCTCCATACAATGCTGGCTCGCTATTGCTCGCCAGGAAAAAATCGACACCTGGATGGGGATACACATCTTAAAACAGTTGGCTGAATGGGGCCGAATGGATACAAGCCATGGAAAGAGAGAAATGAAAGAAATATAAAATAAAAACGGTGATCCTCCCTTAATGTTTATAGCAATTATTCCAAATGTTAAATCCTGATAAATTGTTGAGAGAATATCGTCTGGCGGCATTTAATATACATGAACACTATAGTCTATTCATTGTAATTAGATCACAAATATTGACCTCTTACCTCTAAAAGGGCTAGAGCAAATTATAGGCTGTAAATGTCCACACCAATTTCCTGGCTAACTCTTCCCAAAATAGTATAAATATTAGATGGATTACTGTAGCCCTTGTTGAGTAATAGAGGATAGTGGTGAACATTCCCGGCCTAATAATAATGGATAGACTACAGTATAAGCGAAAATAATTAACCCATCTTAGTGGTTTAGATTGTATTTTGACATCAGTCCAATACTTTCCAAAACTGATAACATTGTTTGACGGTAGCTAGAGTAACATTGTTTGACGGTAGCTAGAGTAACATTGTTTGACGGTAGCTAGAGTAACATTGTTTGACGGTAGCTAGAGTAATATAGCTAGAGTAACATTGTTTGACGGTAGCTAGAGTAATATAGCTAGAGTAACATTGTTTGACGGTAGCTAGAGTAACATTGTTTGACGGTAGCTAGAGTAACATTGTTTGACGGTAGCTAGAGTAACATTGTTTGACGGTAGCTAGAGTAACATTGTTTGACGGTAGCTGGAGTAACATTGTTTGACGGTAGCTAGAGTAACATTGTTTGACGGTAGCTAGAGTAATATAGCTAGAGTAACATTGTTTGACGGTAGCTAGAGTAATATAGCTAGAGTAACATTGTTTGACGGTAGCTAGAGTAACATTGTTTGACGGTAGCTAGAGTAACATTGTTTGACGGTAGCTAGAGTAATATAGCTAGAGTAACATTGTTTGACGGTAGCTAGAGTAACATTGTTTGACGGTAGCTAGAGTAATATAGCTAGAGTAACATTGTTTGACGGTAGCTAGAGTAATATAGCTAGAGTAACATTGTTTGACGGTAGCTAGAGTAACATTGTTTGACGGTAGCTAGAGTAACATTGTTTGACGGTAGCTAGAGTAATATAGCTAGAGTAACATTGTTTGACGGTAGCTAGAGTAACATTGTTTGACGGTAGCTAGAGTAACATTGTTTGACGGTAGCTAGAGTAATATAGCTAGAGTAACTTTGTTTGACGGTAGCTAGAGTAATATAGCTAGAGTAACATTGTTTGACGGTAGCTAGAGTAACATTGTTTGACGGTAGCTAGAGTAACATTGTTTGACGGTAGCTAGAGTAATATAGCTAGAGTAACATTGTTTGACGGTAGCTAGAGTAACATTGTTTGACGGTAGCTAGAGTAATATAGCTAGAGTAACATTGTTTGACGGTAGCTAGAGTAATATAGCTAGAGTAACATTGTTTGACAGTAGCTAGAGTAATATAGCTAGAGTAACATTGTTTGACGGTAGCTAGAGTAACATTGTTTGACGGTAGCTAGAGTAATATAGCTAGAGTAACATTGTTTGACGGTAGCTAGAGTAACATTGTTTGACGGTAGCTAGAGTAACATTGTTTGACGGTAGCTAGAGTAACATTGTTTGACGGTAGCTAGAGTAACATTGTTTGACGGTAGCTAGAGTAACATTGTTTGACGGTAGCTAGAGTAACATTGTTTGACGGTAGCTAGAGTAATATAGCTAGAGTAACATTGTTTGACGGTAGCTAGAGTAATATAGCTAGAGTAACATTGTTTGACGGTAGCTAGAGTAATATAGCTAGAGTAACATTGTTTGACGGTAGCTAGAGTAATATAGCTAGAGTAACATTGTTTGATGGTAGCTAGAGTAACATTGTTTGACGGTAGCTAGAGTAATATAGCTAGAGTAACATTGTTTGACGGTAGCTAGAGTAATATAGCTAGAGTAACATTGTTTGACGGTAGCTAGAGTAATATAGCTAGAGTAACCTTGTTTGACGGTAGCTAGAGTAACATTTTTTTTTTTTTTTATGTGATTGAGGGAGGCAAAAGGCATAACTGCCTATAGCGAGTGCCTCCCCCATAGTTGAAAGAGTGACAGGGCCAAAATCAAGGGACGTTCGAGCCAAAATGCCTGGACACACGGAGTTTGAAGCAATTTAAGTCATAGGAAGAGGGAAAGACTGATTCTGGGAGAGAGTTCCAGAGCTCAGCTGTTGAGTAGAAGAAAGTTTGAGAGTAACGTTTCACTCTTGGGTTGGAGAGTTGCACAGAGTAGGGGTGGGATTGAGTTGCAAGACGGGTACCACGTGCCCTACGTAAAGGAGGTGGTATGCACTGGGATAGCTCTGAGGAACACTGATTATTATAGTAGCGATAGAATAGCGAGAGAGGTGCAACATTGCGGCGGAGAGAGAGAGATGGCAGAGAGTTGGTGAGTGGACGGGAGTTAATGATACGAAAGGCCTTCCTTTCAACCTTGTCTAGGAGAGCGGAGAGGAACCTCCCCACACATGTGAACAATACTCAATACAAGGGTGCACTATGCCCCTGTACAGAGCAAGAAGCTGTGCAGGGGAAAAGAACCCCCTAAGGCGGTTGAGCACACCCAGCTTCTGGGAGGCTGCCTTAGCAAGACTGGTAATATGGTCCTTCCAAATGAGAGCAGAAAAAAAAGAGACACCAAGAATATTGAGAGAAGATGAAGGGTTGATTTTTGTATTGCTGAAGAATAAGGGATAGTCCGCTGGGAGATCCTGACGGGTAGATAGATGGAGAAATTGGGTTTTGGAAGCATTAAAGTTAACAAGGTTTTCTCTGCCCCAATTGCAAATAGTATTTAGATCAGAATTTAAGAGTTCTATGGCTTCATTACGTTTGTCGTTGAGGGATTGCTGGCTGGGGCGTTCTGAAAAACTAATGGAGTAGTGTAAGGTTGAGTCGTCTGCGTATGAATGGATGGGAATTAAGGTACAGTTAAGGAGATCATTTATAAAAATTAGAAAGAGAATAGGAGATAGGACAGAGCCCTGAGGAACACCGGAGTTTATAGGGTGAGGAAGTGAACAATGGCCGTCCACAACCGCGGCTATGGAACGGCCAGAAAGGAAATTAGAGACAAAGGCACAGATGGAGGGATAGAAACCGAAGGAGGGTAGTTTAGAAATTAAAGATTTATGCCAGACTCTATCGAAGGCTTTCGATATGTTTGACGGTAGCTAGAGTAATATAGCTAGAGTAACATTGTTTGACGGTAGCTAGAGTAATATAGCTAGAGTAACATTGTTTGACGGTAGCTAGAGTAACATTGTTTGACGGTAGCTAGAGTAACATTGTTTGACGGTAGCTAGAGTAACATTGTTTGACGGTAGCTAGAGTAATATAGCTAGAGTAACATTGTTTGACGGTAGCTAGAGTAATATAGCTAGAGTAACATTGTTTGACGGTAGCTAGAGTAATATAGCTAGAGTAACATTGTTTGACGGTAGCTAGAGTAACATTGTTTGACGGTAGCTAGAGTAACATTGTTTGACGGTAGCTAGAGTAATATAGCTAGAGTAACATTGTTTGACGGTAGCTAGAGTAATATAGCTAGAGTAACATTGTTTGACGGTAGCTAGAGTAATATAGCTAGAGTAACATTGTTTGATGGTAGCTAGAGTAACATTGTTTGACGGTAGCTAGAGTAACATTGTTTGACGGTAGCTAGAGTAATATAGCTAGAGTAACATTGTTTGACGGTAGCTAGAGTAACATTGTTTGACGGTAGCTAGAGTAACATTGTTTGACGGTAGCTAGAGTAATATAGCTAGAGTAACATTGTTTGACGGTAGCTAGAGTAACATTGTTTGACGGTAGCTAGAGTAATATAGCTAGAGTAACATTGTTTGACGGTAGCTAGAGTAATATAGCTAGAGTAACATTGTTTGATGGTAGCTAGAGTAACATTGTTTGACGGTAGCTAGAGTAACATTGTTTGACGGTAGCTAGAGTAATATAGCTAGAGTAACATTGTTTGACGGTAGCTAGAGTAACATTGTTTGACGGTAGCTAGAGTAACATTGTTTGACGGTAGCTAGAGTAATATAGCTAGAGTAACATTGTTTGACGGTAGCTAGAGTAATATAGCTAGAGTAACATTGTTTGACGGTAGCTAGAGTAACATTGTTTGACGGTAGCTAGAGTAACATTGTTTGACGGTAGCTAGAGTAATATAGCTAGAGTAACATTGTTTGACGGTAGCTAGAGTAACATTGTTTGACGGTAGCTAGAGTAATATAGCTAGAGTAACATTGTTTGACGGTAGCTAGAGTAATATAGCTAGAGTAACATTGTTTGACAGTAGCTAGAGTAATATAGCTAGAGTAACATTGTTTGACGGTAGCTAGAGTAACATTGTTTGACGGTAGCTAGAGTAATATAGCTAGAGTAACATTGTTTGACGGGAGCTAGCTAGAGTAACATTGTTTGACGGTAGCTAGAGTAACATTGTTTGACGGTAGCTAGAGTAACATTGTTTGACGGTAGCTAGAGTAACATTGTTTGACGGTAGCTAGAGTAACATTGTTTGACGGTAGCTAGCTAGAGTAACATTGTTTGACGGTAGCTAGAGTAATATAGCTAGAGTAACATTGTTTGACGGTAGCTAGAGTAATATAGCTAGAGTAACATTGTTTGACGGTAGCTAGAGTAATATAGCTAGAGTAACATTGTTTGACGGTAGCTAGAGTAATATAGCTAGAGTAACATTGTTTGATGGTAGCTAGAGTAACATTGTTTGACGGTAGCTAGAGTAATATAGCTAGAGTAACATTGTTTGACGGTAGCTAGAGTAATATAGCTAGAGTAACATTGTTTGACGGTAGCTAGAGTAATATAGCTAGAGTAACATTGTTTGACGGTAGCTAGAGTAACATTTTTTTTTTTTTCTATGTGATTGAGGGAGGCAAAAGGCATAACTGCCTATAGCGAGTGCCTCCCCCATAGTTGAAAGAGTGACAGGGCCAAAATCAAGGGACGTTCGAGCCAAAATGCCTGGACACACGGAGTTTGAAGCAATTTAAGTCATAGGAAGAGGGAAAGACTGATTCTGGGAGAGAGTTCCAGAGCTCAGCTGTTGAGTAGAAGAAAGTTTGAGAGTAACGTTTCACTCTTGGGTTGGAGAGTTGCACAGAGTAGGGGTGGGATTGAGTTGCAAGACGGGTACCACGTGCCCTACGTAAAGGAGGTGGTATGCACTGGGATAGCTCTGAGGAACACTGATTATTATAGTAGCGATAGAATAGCGAGAGAGGTGCAACATTGCGGCGGAGAGAGAGAGATGGCAGAGAGTTGGTGAGTGGACGGGAGTTAATGATACGAAAGGCCTTCCTTTCAACTTTGTCTAGGAGAGCGGTGTGAGAGGAACCTCCCCACACATGTGAACAATACTCAATACAAGGGTGCACTATGCCCCTGTACAGAGCAAGAAGCTGTGCAGGGGAAAAGAACCCCCTAAGGCGGTTGAGCACACCCAGCTTCTGGGAGGCTGCCTTAGCAAGACTGGTAATATGGTCCTTCCAAATGAGAGCAGAAGAAAAAGAGACACCAAGAATATTGAGAGAAGATGAAGGGTTGATTTTTGTATTGCTGAAGAATAAGGGATAGTCCGCTGGGAGATCCTGACGGGTAGATAGATGGAGAAATTGGGTTTTGGAAGCATTAAAGTTAACAAGGTTTTCTCTGCCCCAATTGCAAATAGTATTTAGATCAGAATTTAAGAGTTCTATGGCTTCATTACGTTTGTCGTTGAGGGATTGCTGGCTGGGGCGTTCTGAAAAACTAATGGAGTAGTGTAAGGTTGAGTCGTCTGCGTATGAATGGATGGGAATTAAGGTACAGTTAAGGAGATCATTTATAAAAATTAGAAAGAGAATAGGAGATAGGACAGAGCCCTGAGGAACACCGGAGTTTATAGGGTGAGGAAGTGAACAATGGCCGTCCACAACCGCGGCTATGGAACGGCCAGAAAGGAAATTAGAGACAAAGGCACAGATGGAGGGATAGAAACCGAAGGAGGGTAGTTTAGAAATTAAAGATTTATGCCAGACTCTATCGAAGGCTTTCGATATGTTTGACGGTAGCTAGAGTAATATAGCTAGAGTAACATTGTTTGACGGTAGCTAGAGTAATATAGCTAGAGTAACATTGTTTGACGGTAGCTAGAGTAACATTGTTTGACGGTAGCTAGAGTAACATTGTTTGACGGTAGCTAGAGTAACATTGTTTGACGGTAGCTAGAGTAATATAGCTAGAGTAACATTGTTTGACGGTAGCTAGAGTAATATAGCTAGAGTAACATTGTTTGACAGTAGCTAGAGTAATATAGCTAGAGTAACATTGTTTGACGGTAGCTAGAGTAACATTGTTTGACGGTAGCTAGAGTAACATTGTTTGACGGTAGCTAGAGTAACATTGTTTGACGGTAGCTAGAGTAATATAGCTAGAGTAACATTGTTTGACGGTAGCTAGAGTAATATAGCTAGAGTAACATTGTTTGATGGTAGCTAGAGTAACATTGTTTGACGGTAGCTAGAGTAACATTGTTTGACGGTAGCTAGAGTAATATAGCTAGAGTAACATTGTTTGACGGTAGCTAGAGTAATATAGCTAGAGTAACATTGTTTGACGGTAGCTAGAGTAACATTGTTTGACGGTAGCTAGAGTAACATTGTTTGACGGTAGCTAGAGTAACATTGTTTGACGGTAGCTAGAGTAATATAGCTAGAGTAACATTGTTTGACGGTAGCTAGAGTAATATAGCTAGAGTAACATTGTTTGATGGTAGCTAGAGTAACATTGTTTGACGGTAGCTAGAGTAACATTGTTTTACGGTAGCTAGAGTAATACAGCTAGAGTAACATTGTTTGACGGTAGCTAGAGTAATATAGCTAGAGTAACATTGTTTGATGGTAGCTAGAGTAACATTGTTTGACGGTAGCTAGAGTAACATTGTTTGACGGTAGCTAGAGTAATATAGCTAGAGTAACATTGTTTGACGGTAGCTAGAGTAATATAGCTAGAGTAACATTGTTTGATGGTAGCTAGAGTAACATTGTTTGACGGTAGCTAGAGTAATATAGCTAGAGTAACATTGTTTGACGGTAGCTAGAGTAATATAGCTAGAGTAACATTGTTTGACGGTAGCTAGAGTAACATTGTTTGACGGTAGCTAGAGTAACATTGTTTGACGGTAGCTAGAGTAACATTGTTTGACGGTAGCTAGAGTAATATAGCTAGAGTAACATTGTTTGACGGTAGCTAGAGTAACATTGTTTGACGGTAGCTAGAGTAACATTGTTTGACGGTAGCTAGAGTAACATTGTTTGACGGTAGCTAGAGTAACATTGTTTGACGGTAGCTAGAGTAATATAGCTAGAGTAACATTGTTTGACGGTAGCTAGAGTAATATAGCTAGAGTAACATTGTTTGACGGTAGCTAGAGTAACATTGTTTGACGGTAGCTAGAGTAACATTGTTTGACGGTAGCTAGAGTAATATAGCTAGAGTAACATTGTTTGACGGTAGCTAGAGTAACATTGTTTGACGGTAGCTAGAGTAATATAGCTAGTGTAACATTGTTTGACGGTAGCTAGAGTAATATAGCTAGAGTAAAATTGTATGACGGTAGCTAGAGTAATATAGCTAGAGTAACATTGTTTGACGGTAGCTAGAGTAACATTGTTTGACGGTAGCTAGAGTAACATTGTTTGACGGTAGCTAGAGTAACATTGTTTGACGGTAGCTAGAGTAATATAGCTAGAGTAACATTGTTTGACGGTAGCTAGAGTAACATTGTTTGACGGTAGCTAGAGTAATATAGCTAGTGTAACATTGTTTGACGGTAGCTAGAGTAATATAGCTAGAGTAACATTGTATGACGGTAGCTAGAGTAATATAGCTAGAGTAACATTGTTTGACGGTAGCTAGAGTAACATTGTTTGACGGTAGCTAGAGTAACATTGTTTGACGGTAGCTAGAGTAATATAGCTAGAGTAACTTTGTTTGACGGTAGCTAGAGTAACATAGCTAGAGTAACATTGTTTGACGGTAGCTAGAGTAATATAGCTAGAGTAACATTGTTTGACGGTAGCTACAGTAATATAGCTAGAGTAACATTGTTTGACGGTAGCTAGAGTAACATTGTTTGACAGTAGCTAAAGTAATATAGCTAGAGTAACATTGTTTGACGGTAGCTAGAGTAACATTGTTTGACGGTAGCTAAAGTAATATAGCTAGAGTAACATTGTTTGACGGTAGCTAGAGTAACATTGTTTGACGGTAGCTAGAGTAACATAGCTAGAGTAACATTGTTTGACGGTAGCTAGAGTAACATTGTTTGACGGTAGCTAAAGTAATATAGCTAGAGTAACATTGTTTGACGGTAGCTAGAGTAACATAGCTAGAGTAACATTGTTTGACGGTAGCTAGAGTAACATTGTTTGACGGTAGCTAAAGTAATATAGCTAGAGTAACATTGTTTGACGGTAGCTAGAGTAACATAGCTAGAGTAACATTGTTTGACGGTAGCTAGAGTAACATTGTTTGACGGTAGCTAAAGTAATATAGCTAGAGTAACATTGTTTGACGGTAGCTAGAGTAATATAGCTAGAGTAACATTGTTTGACGGTAGCTAGAGTAACATTGTTTGACAGTAGCTAGTAACATTGTTTGACGGTAGCTAGAGTAATATAGCTAGAGTAACATTGTTTGACGGTAGCTAGAGTAACATTGTTTGACAGTAGCTAAAGTAATATAGCTAGAGTAACATTGTTTGACGGTAGCTAGAGTAACATTGTTTGACAGTAGCTAGAGTAATATAGCTAGAGTAACATTGTTTGACGGTAGCTAGAGTAATATAGCTAGAGTAACATTCGGTCCTCGTATACCCTAAGAAGTAACGCTATATGGTCCGACGTCTTAGGGTTATTATATTATGTTGTTTAATTATTATTGAGTATTTTGCTTGTTTTTGCCTTATTCAACCAATACATTTTAGTTTATCTCAAAGGCTATAATAAATGTCTTCACCGACTTCCTTCAAACTAAAAACAATGCCCACCCAGACCCCCTTCAAGTTAAATATGTAAATATTTCGATAAAAAAAAAGCCACGGCCAAAGGCCGATCGTTTCTACGTCGTCCAATGGTAACCAGAAAAATAAAACGAAAATAACATCATCGTCCTAAAATGGTTAACAACACCTTCCATCAACTCGTAGCGTACAAGATATCCAATCAAGCCAAAAGTATAAAATTATAAAATGTCCCATTCCCACGAAGGGTGTAAGATTATAAGTGCAGGTACTGTGCCTCTTAAAATATTTAAAATATGTAATGCTTCACGCTCGTCAACCCGGAAACATGCGATTTCAAGTTTTGCTCACGATTTAGGGAAAAAAAATAAAAAAAATAAAAAAAATAATATATATATATACCGGTATATATATATATATATATATATATATATATATATATATAATATTTATTTATATATATACAGTATATACCTGTATATACAGTATACATGTATACAGTATAGTCTTTTTTTATTTGACCTGTCGGAAAATTGTCTTTACAAGCAGCTGATTTCTTGATAATTTATGGTATTATAAAGAACTGGTGTCTTTGTCACATTAATGCCTAATTTTCACAATTAACACCATATTTAGCTATACAAATATCGCACTAACCGAGTAATTACGATGGGGATAACTCAATTAATCGTCAACTAACACAAACAAATATATATATATTTTATATACAGTACCGTATTATTACCTGAGCATTATAGTTAATCAATCAGATTTGGAAGCAGAGCGAGACGTCAGTAAGATTGCTCCTGTATTAATTAAAGCTTCTTGCTCGAGAACCACAAAACATGCAATGTACAGTTTGTTCACCAGTTAACCCTTACAAGATACCATGACGCATATATTTATGTTATGTTTATCTCTGTTATTAGACGATTTTATTCAGATTAGGAAGGGTATATGGAAGTCAGAGGGTTAATTGAGAAATCTTTACCCTTACAATTCGCACAGATCTTAAGTCGTCTAATGATAGTCAGAATAAACTGTAATAATGCGTCATGATTTTCTAAGGGTTAATAAACAGATAAATAATAAGTCTAGCCTATAACGTTAGCATCCCAGCACGGGTATAAACATGTCACGACCGATTTCTTTTCTTGGCCTACTTCCAATTGTGTTGTACAGTATAATTATAATCTCCGACCAGCGCCAAACGTCTCGGATCGTCGACGCCACTCCGCCCGCTAATCGCTTAACCTGTCCCCCGGCCCCCCGTGTGTGTCGGGCAATCGGCGGCATCTTTGTAGTGTCGGTCGGGTGCGTTTGGTGGCGGTGACTGTTGACGCCACACGGACGGATGTCGCTGTGTTATCGGACAGGCTCTGTGGCGCCACTACTTTAAACTGCAACTGATAACGTACTGTCGCCACCACTGCCGCAGGATTATAGTATGGGTGATGATTGTAGATGGAATATAGCTTAGATGTATACACGATATATATTATAGATGGAATATAGCTTAGATGTATACACGATATATATTATAGATGGAATATAGCTTAGATGTATACACGATATATATTATAGATGGAATATAGCTTAGATGTATACACGATATATATTATAGATGGAATATAGCTTAGATGTATACACGATATATATTATAGATGGAATATAGCTTAGATGTATACACGATATATATTATAGATGGAATATAGCTTAGATGTATACACGATATATATTATAGATGGAATATAGCTTAGATGTATACACGATATATATTATAGATGGAATATAGCTTAGATGTATACACGATATATATTCGTAATGATAATAGTAATAATACAAATATCTATATTAACAAACTGCAATTGATAAGGTAGTTTCACCACCAATATCGCAGGATTATAGTAGTGGTGATAAATACATTAGCAATTTAGTATATTCATTAAGTGAAGATAATGATATTTAATAAACTAATCCAGTTGTTCATGTCAGACTGTTAGCTTGGATGGATATAGTCTATGCTACGAGTTGATGAGACAGGAAAGGCATTTTTATGGTGTCGATGCAATCACGACATATATATACTGTAATGCATGACTGTAGAACTGCGAGATACTCATAGTATTTTTTGTTTTAAGGGAGCCCACCTCGCTTTTTTTTTCTCTTTGTCTCCCTCTCTCTTTGTATTGTATCCATTCGGCCCCATTTAGCCTACTGTTTTAAGACGTTTACCCCCATCCAGGTGTCAATATTTTTCCTGACGAGCGGTAGCGAGCCAGCATAATATATATTGTTTTTGTTTTGACAGCAAGCTAAATTTGTACATTTTTCGATAGAAAAATGTCTCCGGCGAAGCCGGATTTCTCTATACAATGCTGGCTCGCTATCGCTCGCCAGGAAGAAATCGACACCTGGATGGGGATAAACGTCTTAAAACAGTTGGCTGAATGGGGTCGAATGGATACAAGCCAGAGAAAGGGAGAAAAGGTGAGAAAGATAAAACAAAAACAGTGACCCCTTAAACCTCCAGCACTCTTTGTCAATAAATTGAAATTCTGTGTTATCCCAGTTCTGCGTTCTGTCAGCTGGTTCCCGTTATATACTCTACCCTATTCCTTATATTTAGGACAGAAATCATGACCACTAACTTCTATACCTCGATAAAGATTAGAGTACTCTGGCTAATAAATTATATCATCCGGAAAGAGTCAGCCAAGGAAAAGGTGTGGGAAGTTACAGTCCATATTGTACGAGTTACAGAAGATATAAGTCAAGATTTCTGTCCTACTTATAATGGATAGACTATAGACTAGACTAGGTTTATAATGGATAGACTATAGACTAGACTAGGTTTATAATGGATAGACTATAGACTAGACTAGGTTTATAATGGATAGACTATAGACTAGACTAGGTTTATAATGGATAGACTATAGACTAGACTAGGTTTATAATGGATAGACTATAGACTAGACTAGGTATAATGGATAGACTATAGACTAGACTAGGTTTATAATGGATAGACTATAGACTAGACTAGGTTTATAATGGATAGACTATAGACTAGACTAGGTTTATAATGGATAGACTATAGACTAGACTAGGTTTATAATGGATAGACTATAGACTAGACTAGGTTTATAATGGATAGACTATAGACTAGACTAGGTTTATAATGGATAGACTATAGACTAGACTAGGTTTATAATGGATAGACTATAGACTAGACTAGGTTTAAGGTAGGTTATAATTACGTTTGATTTGTTCATTGAAGGTTATTGATAATATTAGTTTAACTTGTTACTGATATTAGTCAGCCAGACTTATTGGTATTTGTTCATTGAAGGTTATTGATAATATTAGTTAAACTTGTTACTGATATTAGTCAGCCAGACTTATTGGTATTAGTTTAACTTGTTACTGATATTAGTCAGCCAGACTTATTGGTATTTTTTGATAAATTGTATTTTCATTAACCGGCTGGTTGTAGTCATGACCATTACTTAAGGTGAGTTTATCGCGACATTGGAGCATTTTATTAGATTTTGACAGACATAATCTTAAACTTTCGACTTTATGATAAAATGTGTGGATATGAATAGTTACCTTGTAGAAACTGATGGTATATCATTCTCCTTTTTAAATTAACGGGCCACGGTTCCTTATAATAGTTCAATATAGAATTGCAGAACCTTTCTTCCCACATATTTCAAACTATGACTGGCGTTGGCAGCGCTGTTTTACAACGGGTGCCTTCACTGAGTTCACAGGGACCGTATGTCCATTTATATTCCCTGTTCCTTTTTATTGATGACTCAATGTGGTCCTATGCTGACAATCCAAATATCTTTCCAAGGCCCATCAATACCATGTAAAAGTCCTTACTGTTTCAACCTGTCGATCTAAATGGCGATGTTAAGAAAATATAAGCTTTTGAATCAGCTTACCAAGCTTCATTTCATATCACTTATCACATGACTGGAAGGCACACTCCGCAACTGTTAAGAGGAAAATAGCAATGACGAATATTACACCCATAAATTAAATTTAACAATTTCCCTTATACAAAAATATTTCGTAAACATATCAATCTGCAAAGTAACGTAGATAATATAAGTAATAGCTGTGTAATTATTTTACTGTGCTATTTTTTCCTATGGTATTATAAATGTAATTGTTCCGTATACCCTTTAATAATATTCATTGTTATTTGTTTTTGTTTACACTTCCTCGAACCGATTAAACAGAAAATTAGGTTCTGAAAGTCATGGTGATAAATTTGGTCAGGAATGATTGGTACATACTGCATACCATTACATTTATTCCCTATATCTGTTTACTAAGGTCTAAGTAATCCGATAATTAGCTACATAATTTATATGACTCGGATTTTGTAATTATAAAACAAAAGTATCGCCACAATTGTTGTTGGTGTGACATTATATATAATACAGCCACTGCCTTAAGGGGGCGATCTTTATTAATTTGTTAATCGATTAATTATATATTATTAATGTTTACAGTTTCCTCCCTAGACCTCCATCAAGCTTAAACAATACCTCCAAGACTTCCCTTCCAGAAACAATACCTCCAAGACTTCCCTTCCAGAAACAATACCTCCCTTCCAAACAATACCTCCAAGACTTCCCTTCCAGAAACAATACCTCCAAGACTTCCCTTCCAGAAACAATACCTCCAAGACTTCCCTTCCAGAAACAATACCTCCAAGACTTCCCTTCCAGAAACAATACCTCCAAGACTTCCCTTCCAGAAACAATACCTCCAAGACTTCCCTTCCAGAAACAATACCTCCAAGACTTCCCTTCCAGAACAATACCTCCAAGACTTCCCTTCCAGAAACAATACCTCCAAGACTTCCCTTCCAGAAACAATACCTCCAAGACTTCCCTTCCAGAAACAATACCTCCAAGACTTCCCTTCCAGAAACAATACCTCCAAGACTTCCCTTCCAGAAACAATACCTCCAAGACTTCCCTTCCAGAAACAATACCTCCAAGACTTCCCTTCCAGAAACAATACCTCCAAGACTTCCCTTCCAGAAACAATACCTCCAAGACTTCCCTTCCAGAAACAATACCTCCAAGACTTCCCTTCCAGAAACAATACCTCCAAGACTTCCCTTCCAGAAACAATACCTCCAAGACTTCCCTTCCAGAAACAATACCTCCAAGACTTCCCTTCCAGAAACAATACCTCCAAGACTTCCCTTCCAGAAACAATACCTCCAAGACTTCCCTTCCAGAAACAATACCTCCAAGACTTCCCTTCCAGAACAATACCTCCAAGACTTCCCTTCCAGAAACAATACCTCCAAGACTTCCCTTCCAGAAACAATACCTCCAAGACTTCCCTTCCAGAAACAATACCTCCAAGACTTCCCTTCCAGAAACAATACCTCCAAGACTTCCCTTCCAGAAATGTTTGTGCAGTTTTTGGTAGAAAAAGCTGGTCCCTAAATTGAAGGCTCGCTAACGCTCGTCAGGAAAAAATCGACAACTAAATGGCACGAGAAGTATAAAAATCGACAACTAAATGGCACGAGAAGTATAAAAATCGACAACTAAATGGCACGAGAAGTATAAAAATCGACAACTAAATGGCACGAGAAGTATAAAAATCGACAACTAAATGGCACGAGAAGTATAAAAATCGACAACTAAATGGCACGAGAAGTATAAAAATCGACAACTAAATGGCACGAGAAGTATAAAAATCGACAACTAAATGGCACGAGAAGTATAAAAATCGACAACTAAATGGCACGAGAAGTATAAAAATCGACAACTAAATGGCATGAGAAGTATAACAATCGACAACTAAATGGCACGAGAAGTATAAAAATCGACAACTAAATGGCACGAGAAGTATAAAAATCGCCGAATTAAATGGGATGACTGTCTCAAAGTCTCAAAGCTAATTGGGTTAAACATGAGGGAGAAGGGCGACCAGGAACCCTACACATCAAACTGCATTATAATTGTGTGCATGGCTTTTAGTGTGTGTGTGTGTGTGTGTGTGTGTCTACGTAATAATTATAATATTAAACAGTTGATCTAGAATTGCAGCCAGAGGCTGAACATATACATGTGAGAATTGCATACAGTTGTGCTGACTCCGGGTTCGAATCCAGGTGGATCACATATATACTTTCATTAATTTCATTGGAGGTGTTTGGTGTGGTGGTGAAATTAATAAAACAAATATTATACTTTACAACAATAATGTAGGCTTAATTGATACGAGTATACAGTATATATATATACACACACGCACATTTGTGTGTGTGTATGTGTGTGTACTGTCAGTTATCACACCTGCCGACCTCCTATCACCCTCTCTCTCTTTCTCTCTCTCTCTCTCTCTCTCTCTCTCTCTCTCTCTCTCTCTCTCTCTCTCTCTCTCTCTCTCTCTCTCTCAAATGAAAACAGAGAATAGATATAATCTTATGGGATAAATATCGATTATTGTATTATATACTACATTAAGAAATATTACCTACAATAAAAAGTATTTATTGTAAGGAAGAACAGTATCGACTCTCTGGAATCCCCTGCATGACTACGGAAGAGGACTCCAGAGATGATCGAAACTGGCGTGTCTTACAATAGAAATATTTTGCGTCATATGGGTATAGTTTTGTTTATATGTTATTGATATATGACGCTGAAAGTGTATCAAATGCAATGGTTGTACCCAAGGTCCATGTAGTGATTGTGGTTGTACCAAACTATAATTTGCCGTCCAAACTCCCCCCCCCCCCCCCACCCCCACCCCCACCCCAACTGCTTTTCCCTCCTCCCACTCCTCTGATATCGCTATCTGTGTTCACTAATGCCTCTTATCTCTCTGTTGTCTGTGTCTGGTATCTCGTGTGTCTCTCGCTCATATTCTCACCTCACTATCTCTCTGCTCAAGCACACGACCATCTCACCCCTTTATCTTAGAAGTATCTTTCACTTTCCCTACTTATAGAAATTAACCACACCCTTTCAATCCCAGGAAATAAATATGTAATATACAGTATATAATTATACTGTATGTATATATACAGGGTGTTTTAAAACAACACTGTCAGAGTATGACGACTACATTGATCAAAATATATAATACACATATTTCTATGTGTATGGGGAGGTGTGGTGGAGTGGTCTTGCCACTGGCCTGGTAATCCAAAGGTCCCGGGTTCAAATCCCGATGTATCAATGGGAAGATATTATTGGGATGGAATTTGTGCTGTACCTAGTATCAGTGCATTACCACAAAGCCCACCGAAACGTCAATAAAATACCCTCATTGTTCCCTGATTAAATAGCACTGTATGAATATTCCCATATTCAAAATATGCTATAGGGGTGCAATGCCTGGTGAGTTATCTGCTCAACAGGTGGCGTTGTGTGTGTGTAAGTGTGAGAGTCCGAGTGTAGTGGGTGAGACAGTGAAGCACGGGAACGAGATGACTTCAGAGATGGGGTCGTTTCGGGTCATGAGTGAGCACCGTGCCTCATGTGAAGGCAAGATGGCAGGTGCTCGTTGTGCTCTACGTGCTTCACATG
The DNA here is from genome assembly GCA_032716605.1 of Paralithodes platypus. Taxonomy (NCBI): domain Eukaryota; kingdom Metazoa; phylum Arthropoda; class Malacostraca; order Decapoda; family Lithodidae; genus Paralithodes; species Paralithodes platypus. The sequence continues at coordinate 15,374,563 of CM064499.1, read as the reverse complement.
TCTCACTCCCTAGACTGGAACAAGACCTCACGGGCTTCACTGTTCATTGTAAAGCGGTGAATGTTAAGGCTCTCAGCCTATGCCCGAGAGGAAGTAAGTTGGAATATAGAAAAAAAAAAAAAAAAAAAAAAAAAAAAAAAATCTATTTTTACCAAAAATATATTGTAACGGAGGTAAATGGTTATTTAGAAATGTAGCAAAACAGGGTTCTGAGCTCAGCACAAAACATATGATACATAATATGAATGATTACCAAGTAAAAAAGGTAAAGAGGAGATATCTAATGACCTAATCACATATGAATAATTACAAAATCAAAGTAACATATAATTGGTAATGATATTTTGCAATTAGAAGAAAACTGCTAAGTATTATAATCCAAGTAGCGTAAAAAGATATGCACCATTTGTAACGATGACCAAGAGGTAAAATAATTAATCTCAAGTCTGGGTCAGGTATCCGAACACTGCTATAGGTAATTTAATCGTTCGTGAAACTGTTTGAATGGGAAAAAATTGTTCCTGCGCAATTTACTGTTTCAATACAAATACCTCATTACGTTACTATTATCACAGAGTACTAACGAAATATGTCTATCAGTGTTATGGTTGAAGTTTGACGATTTTACGTAGCTGTAGACATACAAGTATACGGTGTTCACTAATGAATATTTAAAATCATCTAATGGTACCCAAACAAACAATTTACGTCACTTGGACTTAACGAGTATAAAATAACAAAGGCAGAGACACACCTAAATAACGACAATCCATATTTATGTGATATTATAAGGTAAATAAAATCACTATGACAGAAGAAGATAGCACCATGGACGAGCAGATGATTAAACACATGAGAAGATTCGTTATGACTCCAAAGCTTCGAAGAAAAACTCGAACTGGGATGGGAGGCAAGAGGTAGGCTATTTGGGGGGGCGGGGGGACACTAGCCCGTGTTCGGATTATAGCTCATACCTGGGTGTCACTAATTATTTTACGCTATGCGGTTTAAATAATTAATGGTATATTATTTTGCATTTTGTCCTTAGATAATCTTCTTCGTTATTGTATTTACTAATTAGCAGATGAGGTCTGGCAGTGTTGTTTTAAAACACCCTGATATACAGTATATATAGGCCTATCAAGAGAGAGAGAGAGAGAGAGAGAGTATCAGGTCAGTGACTAGTTACATACATTATAAAGCTTCAAGTTTATGACTGGGATTGTATTGTATTTAAGCTGTACAAGAGTTTATGACTGGGATTGTATTGTATTTAAGCTGTACAAGAGTTTATGACTGGGATTGTATTGTATTTAAGCTGTACAAGAGTTTATGACAGGGATTGTATTGTATTTAAGCTGTACAAGAGTTTATGACTGGGATTGTATTGTATTTAAGCTGTACAAGAGTTTATGACTGGGATTGTATTGTATTTAAGCTGTACAAGAGTTTATGACTGGGATTGTATTGTATTTAAGCTGTACAAGAGTTTATGACTGGGATTGTATTGTATTTAAGCTGTACAAGAGTTTATGACTGGGATTGTATTGTATTTAAGCTATACAAGAGTTTATGACTGGGATTGTATTGTATTTAAGCTGTACAAGAGTTTATGACTGGGATTGTATTGTATTTAAGCTGTACAAGAGTTTATGACTGGGATTGTATTGTATTTAAGCTGTACAAGAGTTTATGACTGGGATTGTATTGTATTTAAGCTGTACAAGAGTTTATGACTGGGATTGTATTGTATTTAAGCTGTACAAGAGTTTATGACTGGGATTGTATTGTATTTAAGCTGTACAAGAGTTTATGACTGGGATTGTATTGTATTTAAACTGTACAAGAGTTTATGACTGGGATTGTATTGTATTTAAGCTGTACAAGAGTTTATGACTGGGATTGTATTGTATTTAAGCTGTACAAGAGTTTATGACTGGGATTGTATTGTATTTAAGCTGTACAAAAGTTTATGACTGGGATTATATTGTATTTAAGCTGTACAAGAGTTTATGACTGGGATTGTATTGTATTTAAGCTGTACAAGAGTTTATGACTGGGATTGTATTGTATTTAAGCTGTACAAGAGTTTATGACTGGGATTGTATTGTATTTAAGCTGTACAAGAGTTTATGACTGGGATTGTATTGTATTTAAGCTGTACAAGAGTTTATAATTGATTGTAATTGGTGTGTATGTATGTGTGTGTGTTACTTGTTTTACCGAAGATATGCTTAACTACTGTCACCTTGCAAACTTTGTTTCCTATAATGTGTGTAGTATCACTTGTATATAATTATTTACTTATACATTTGTTTATATATGTTGTCTTCTATTTTATCGTGTCCCTATCTTCCCCGTAATCAGCGTCCTTCTCCTTGACATAGCCTGCCTGATACCGGTACTGATATCTCCCTACCCTTTCCTTTATCATTTCTTCTCTTATCTGGCCTAGGCTGTATCGGTACCTTGTCATGTTACCTACCAACAATATATATATATATATATATATATATATATATATATATATATATATATATATATATATATATATATATATATATATATTAAGTGTTGCTGCTATTGATACTAATCCGAGCCTGTTAGATACACATTTGGGTCACATTATTGATCTTCACATGACCACCACCATAGTATTTGACAAAGGGGGTCGGCGAAATGTTTGATTTTACTATATATATCCGTGTGTGTGTGTGTGTATGTGTGTGTGTGTGTGTATGTATGTATGTGTGTGTGTGTGTGTGTCACTTCTGCCAGCACACGTCAAGAAGGCGCCATAGGGACACTAGACTTGATCTTGACTGTGACACCGCTGACTGCCACTACTGCCGACACTTCAAGGGGGTGCTAGTGATGGTGGTGGTGATGGTCATGGTGGTGATGGTAATGGGGGTGCTAGTGGTGGTGATGGTGATGGGGGTGCTAGTGGTGGTGATGGTAATGGTTGTGGTGATGGTTGTGGTGATGATGGTTGTGGTGATAGTGATGGTGGTGGTGGTGATGGTAATGGGGGTGCTAGTGGTGGTGATGGTGATGGTGATGGGGGTGCTAGTGGTGGTGATGGTAATGGTTGTGGTGATGGTTGTGGTGATAGTGATGGTGGTGATGGTGATGGGGGTGCTAGTGGTGGTGGTGGTGATGGTCATGGTGGTGATGGTAATGGGGGTGCTAGTGGTGGTGATGGTGATGGTGATGGGGGTGCTAGTGGTGGTGATGGTAATGGTTGTGGTGATGGTGATGGTTGTGGTGATAGTGATGGTGGTGATGGTGATGGGGGTGCTAGTGGTGGTGATGGTGATGGTGATGAGGGTGCTAGTGGTGGTGATGGTAATGGTTGTGGTGATGGTGATGGTTGTGTTGATAGTGATGGTGGTGATGGTGATGGGGGTGCTAGTGGTGGTGATGGGGGTGCTAGTGGTGGTGATGGGGGTGCTAGTGGTGGTAATGGTCATAGTCATGATGGTGGTGATGGGGGTGCTAGTGGTGGTGATGGTGATGGTGATGGTGATGATGTGGTTGTAATCACGATAGTTATGTTGGTTATGATTATGACTATATTGCTAATGATAATGTAATAATAAGTATGTTGTTTGCAGTGATGGTAGTGGTCATGGTGGTGATGGTAGTGGTCATGGTGGTGATGGTGGTGGTGATGGTGATGATGTGGTTGTAATCACGATAGTTATGTTGGTTATGATTATGACTATATTGCTAATGATAATGTAATAATAAGTATGTTGTTTGCAGTGATGGTAGTGGTCATGGTGGTGGTGATGGTGATGGTGATGATGTGGTTGTAATCACGATAGTTATGTTGGTTATGATTATGACTATATTGCTAATGATAATGTAATAATAAGTATGTTGTTTGCAGTGATGGTAGTGGTCATGGTGGTGATGGTAGTGGTCATGGTGGTGATGGTGTGGTGATGGTGATGATGTGGTTGTAATCACGATAGTTATGTTGGTTATGATTATGACTATATTGCTAATGATAATGTAATAATAAGTATGTTGTTTGCAGTGATGGTAGTGGTCATGGTGGTGGTGATGGTGATGGTGATGATGTGGTTGTAATCACGATAGTTATGTTGGTTATGATTATGACTATATTGCTAATGATAATGTAATAATAAGTATGTTGTTTGCAGTGATGGTAGTGGTCATGGTGGTGATGGTAGTGGTCATGGTGGTGATGGTAGTGGTCATGGTGGTGATGGTGGTGGTGATGGTGATGATGTGGTTGTAATCACGATAGTTATGTTGGTTATGATTATGACTATATTGCTAATGATAATGTAATAATAAGTATGTTGTTTGCAGTGATGGTAGTGGAAATTCTTATATAGCCTATACTGTACTTAAGATCGGCTAATTCGCGAATAGTTATAAAAGGCGTAGACAATTTTCTGTATCTTTAAAGTCAACAAATTACGCCATTTGTTTGTTAAAAAGTTGCATGCAACTCACACGGGATCACAGGAGAACTGGTATCATCAATGGTCAATGGCCAATATTTCAGATATCGGAAACTATACTGAAGATTGTTAAACTTATGTTGAGATAATTAGTATACACAGGACCAACTCCTTGGGTGCCAGGCCAGAGTTGCTGATAACAGTTGAGGGGAAAACACCCGTGTCATACTGGAGGTTTACAAATTATTCATCCAGGCGAATTATTGACTTTGTTTAAGGGAGCCCACCTCGCTTTTTTTTTCTCTTTTTCTCCCCCTCTCTTTGACTTGTATCCATACGGCCCCATTCAGCCTACTGTTTTAAGACGCTTACCCCCATCCCGGTGTCAATATTTTCCTGGCGAGCGGTAGCGAGCCAGCATATATATATTTTTGTTTTGACAGCAAGCTAAGCTTGTAAACTTTTTGATAGAAAAATTTCTCCGGCGAAGCCTGATTACTCTACAATACTGGCTCGCTATTGCTCGCCAGGAAGAAATCGACACCTGGATGGGGATAAACGTCTTAAAACAGTTGGCTGAATGGGGCCGAATGGATACAAGGCAGAGAAAGAGAGACAAGGAGAGACAGATAAAAACAGCCGGTGACCCTCCTTTATTAATTGTTAATAATGTGTGCGTAGGGTAAGCTAAGCAATTGTTAATAATGTGTGTGTAGGGTAAGCTAAGCTAAGCAATTGTTAATAATGTGTGTGTAGGGTAAGCTAAGCAATTGTTAATAATGTGTGTGTAGGGTAAGCTAAGCAATTGTTAATAATGTGTGTGTAGGGTAAGCTAAGCAATTGTTAATAATGTGTGTGTAGGGTAAGCTAAGCAATTGTTAATAATGTGTGTGTAGGGTAAGCTAAGCAATTGTTAATAATGTGTGTGTAGGGTAAGCTAAGCAATTGTTAATAATGTGTGTGTAGGGTAAGCTAAGCAATTGTTAATAATGTGTGTGTAGGGTAAGCTAAGCAATTGTTAATAATGTGTGTGTAGGGTAAGCTAAGCAATTGTTAATAATGTGTGTGTAGGGTAAGCTAAGCAATTGTTAATAATGTGTGTGTAGGGTAAGCTAAGCAATTGTTAATAATGTGTGTGTAGGGTAAGCTAAGCAATTGTTAATAATGTGTGTAGGGTAAGCTAAGCAATTGTTAATAATGTGTGTGTAGGGTAAGCTAAGCAATTGTTAATAATGTGTGTGTAGGGTAAGCTAAGCAATTGTTAATAATGTGTGTGTAGGGTAAGCTAAGCAATTGTTAATAATGTGTGTAGGGTAAGTTAAGCAATTGTTAATAATGTGTGTGTAGGGTAAGCTAAGCAATTAGACGTGGTGTTCCAATTATTAACAAAACCTTAAAAAAGGCTACCCGCAAAAATGTCAAATTAGTTTAATACAGTTCGTATATAATATACGATGGTTAACATATATAATATACGATGGTTAACATATATAATATACGATGGTTAACATATATATACGATGGTTAACATATATAATATACGATGGTTAACATATATAATATACGATGGTTAACATATATAATATACGATGGTTAACATATATAATATACGATGGTTAACATATATAATATACGATGGTTAACATATATATATACGATGGTTAACATATATAATATACGATGGTTAACATATATAATATACGATGGTTAACATATATAATATACGATGGTTAACATATATAATATACGATGGTTAACATATATAATATACGATGGTTAACATATATAATATACGATGGTTAACATATATAATATACGATGGTTAACATATATAATATACGATGGTTAACATATATAATATACGATGGTTAACATATATAATATACGATGGTTAACATATTATCTGAAACTATTTTGTTAATCATTGTTTTGTGTATTTGCTAACGACATAATGTACTAATTGAACCACCAGACGTGATTGGGCTAGTTATTCCTGTGTCCTTTATATATTATTAACGGTTTTGTTACTGTATAATTGCACTTCAATGTAACTTAGACTGTCAAACCAAACATTACTTTTCAATATATACCTACAGTATGGGGAGTCTTCTTTTCAGTCGGACATATTAGGTTAGGGCGTACAAAACAAAGTCGTGTACAGCCAAAATCAATAGTTGACTGACAACCTAGCTAATAAACTGTAATGCCAAGTTACTCTCCCTAGCAAGTATCATGTGTTTCTGTTAGTTCATGGTTAGTTGAATCTAGTTCACGTACCGGTAGTAAAAATGTTGAGTTAATGTCCATCACTTCATATCGCATAATTTATCATTATTGATGTTAACTATTCTGTATCTATATAGTATTTGTATTGCTTTACTTATTGCAGAATGTTATACACATATCTCATCTTGAACTTATATGCATAAATTACCCATTCAACCATATTCCAATTACAGATAACGCCATCTGGATCCCGTTGCGGTACAAAGTAGAACGGGACAAGCAAATCCATTTTGGAGATTATGCACAAGAAATCCACATGATGGAAAGCTATAGTATAACAATTATTAAGATGGAAAGCTATAGTATAACAATTATTAAGATGGAAAGCTATAGTATAACAATTATTAAGATGGAAAGCTATAGTATAACAATTATTATTAAGATGGAAAGCTATAGTATAACAATTATTATTAAGATGGAAAGCTATAGTATAACAATTATTAAGATGGAAAGCTATAGTATAACAATTATTAAGATGGAAAGCTATAGTATAACAATTATTATTAAGATGGAAAGCTATAGTATAACAATTATTATTAAGATGGAAAGCTATAGTATAACAATTATTAAGATGGAAAGCTATAGTATAACAATTATTAAGTATATTTGGTAATTATTTTGAAAAGACTCGCAGCGTTATTATACATAATTTATTAGGGAAAGTGAAGCTCTATGGAATCCTTATAATATACTCACATAGATTCCACTGTGGGAGAATAGTTTTGATAGTTAACTATAGTTTTGATGTAAATACTACCGCAATTACGAATCTTGTTTCCGAGACCTAGTATATTAACCTAACCAAACAACCTAACCTAACCTAATCCTAGAGTGCCCTAGACCCAGTACGTGGGATACAACACTATAGCCCTTGCAAGTTGCATGCCATCTACTGTGGGTTCATATATTAGACATACAGTAACATCTTTGTAGAACATAACACTTTACCGTAGCGAGTGTACTCCATTTCGAACACGTCCGTAGCAGAGCTCTCAAGATTGCGGGACTGAGTTTGTTTACGCGCGGGACTATTCATATCGACAAAATCGAATTACAAAACTTATCAAAACTATTCTACCACAACGGAATCTATGTGAGTATATTATAAGGATTCCATAGAGCTTCACTTTCCCTTATAAATTATATATAATAACGCTGCGAGTCTATTCGCGATAGTATATTTTTTTGTTTTATATTTTACGATTTTTTTTTCGTAGCGCGTACCCAATCATAAGACGATTCCATAAGAGAATAAGCGTTACCCTTATGAAGCGCACTACGTTCTCCCCGCGGCGGTAGATTCAAACTGGCTGACCGCGGGCGCTTGAATGGAGGCCTAGTTTGCCTTTTTCCAGAGGATCTACTGTAAGAAACTGTAAGAATATCGTCAATGATGGAAGGGCCACTTTTTCTTCTGCTCTCAGTTGGAAGGACCATATTACCAGTCTTGCTAAGGCAGCCTCCCAGAAGCTGGGTGTGCTCAACCGCCTTAGGGGGTTCTTTACCCCTGCACAGCTTCTTGCTCTGTACAGGGGCATAGTGCGTCCTTGTATTGAGTATTGTTCACATGTGTGGGGAGGTTCCTCTCACACCGCTCTCCTAGACAAAATTGAAAGGAAGGCCTTTCGTATCATTAACTCCCGTCCACTCACCAACTCTCTGCAATCTCTCTCTCTTCACCGCAATGTTGCATCTCTCTCGCTATTCTATCGCTACTATAATCAATGTTCCTCAGAGCTTTCCCAGTGTATACCACCTCCTTTACGTAGGGCACGTGATACCCGTCTTGCAACACAATCCCACCCCTACTCTGTGCAACTCTCCAACCCAAGAGTGAAACCTTACTCTCAGTCTTTCTTCTATTCAACAGCTGAGCTCTGGAACTCTCTCCCAGAATCAGTCTTTCCCTCTTCCTGTGACTTAAATTGCTTCAAACTCCGTGCGTCCAGGCATTTTGGCTCGAACGTCCCTTGATTTTGGCCCTGTCACTCTTTCAACTTTGGGGGAGGCACTCGCTATAGGCAGTTCTGCCTTTGGCCTCCCTCACTCACATAGAAAAAAAAATATATGACACTTCTACATGTTGTTTACACACGAATGCGGCATCGCCGATAAAAGGTGAGAACAACAAAAGTGTTTTTATTTCTTAACAAAAATCTAAAGTTTATCAATGTCATCATGGTCATACAGTGATCTATGGTTATCAATGTCATCATGGTCATACAGTGATCTATGGTTATCAATGTCATCATGGTCATACAGTGATCTATGGTTATCAATGTCATCATGGTCATACAGTGATCTATGGTTATCTGAGTACTTCTACAAATTACTTACTAAGTACAGTAAAGCATAATTACATCAAAATTAATTTGTGGAATGCACTGTATCGACGAGTTGTCGATCATGTGAACACAATTTCGACTTTTGTTTATCTCTCATTTATGATCATGCCTAATAAACTGATAATAAATTATTTGTATGCAATATGTACCATATAATGCAATAATTTATGAGAAGAGGTTAATCTTGCAGATGCTCAAATGCGAATTGATATGATTGCCGAAATCTCGGAAATCAGCCTGGTCTTTTTTCATCATTAGTTGGTTGCTAGAATAAGGATAATTCAAGATAAAACCTGATCTTAAGTTTGTGTTGTTGGTAAATATTAAAAGGGAAGTCACGTTAAAAACATATAAAAATGGACCAAGCATTCTTATATAACGATAACTGGATTTGTACGTGACATCGTATGGAAATGTTTGAACACGTGACAAACAGTAGCTTAAACTATATCGGACACAAAGATATGAAGTAGTAGTGCGTAATGAATGGATAATTGTTGAGTACAAATATATGTGTTAGTAAACATTTATGAATGAAATTATAGACCGGTGGATAAAAACTAGTATTGATAGTAATAATGATAGTAGGGAGTGTCGGTACAGATAGTGGTATCGGCTGGACCTTGATACATGTATATAGAGATAACAAATGTGTAGTATTATCAAGTGGTAATCATCCCTTGGGCCTCTTTCATCTTCAGGTATTTTATCATAGGTAATTTTTTACAACTTTCAGATCTCTCTTTCTCTCTCTCTAGTATATATATATATATATCTATATATATATATACTGTATATATATTCAGTATATACCCGGCTGTTTCTTAGTGAGCGAGTATGGAGCACACAGTAACACTTAACATATTAGAAGAAATTGACAATAAACTTGGTGATAATATACAGGCACTATATAGGCTATACTGTATATAATAGGCTATAGTCTATTTGTATTTACCTGGGGAATTTGCGCTTGGTTCTTTTGAGCCATAGATCTGTATATGCAATTGATAGGGTGGTTGTACTGTGTAGTATATTCATTTACTTGAAGTAACTGAGAAAACAAAATCCGGACACAGTACCAATAGCCATGAGCTCAAAGTAAAGTTCTCTAACACAAAACAATAAGTGTACACTCTAACACAAAGCAATAAGTGTACACTCTAACACAAAGCAATACGTGTAAGGGGAGGTGTGGTGGAGTGGTCTTGCCACTGGCCTGGTAATCCAAAGGTCCCGGGTTCAAATCCCGATGTATCAATGGGAAGATATTATTGGGATGGAATTTGTGCTGTACCTGGTATCAGTGCATTACCACAAGCCCACCGAAACGTCAATAAAATACCCTCATTGTTCCCTGATTAAATAGCACTGTATGAATATTCCCATATTCAAAATATGCTACAGGGGTGCAATGCCTGGTGAGTTATCTGCTCAACAGGTGGCGTTGTGTGTGTGTAAGTGTAAGAGTCCGAGTGTAGTGGGTGAGACAGTGAAGCACGGGAACGAGGTGGCTTCAGAGATGGGGTCGTTTCAGGCCATGAGTGAGCACCGTGCCCCATGTGAAGGCAAGATGGCAGGTGCTCGTTGTGCTCTACGTGCTTCGCATGTCTCACTCCCTAGACTGGAACAAGACCTCACGGGCTTCACTGTTCATTGTAAAGCGGTGAATGTTAAGGCTCTCAGCCTATGCCCGAGAGGAAGTAAGTTGGAATATAGAAAAAAAAAAAAAAAACACTCGCCAGATTATAACACAAATATCTATACATCACATTAGGCCCTTTATCTTAGTATACAATACACGCCACATTAACTACCCTTGGTTACTAAGTATGACAGTATACCATCTACTGTGCAGTACTACAAAATCAATATATATTCATTCACCTGTTATACTTCCTACATAACTATCAACTTTGACACCATCATCGGTATTGAATATAACAGCACATATGTTTGTACGTACCTATAATTCCTAATTCCTCGCTACCATAACTATCAACTTTGACACCATCATCGCTATTGAATATAACAGCACATAATTATGTTTGTACGTACCTATAATTCCTAATACCTCGCTACCATACTTTGACACCATCATCGCTATTGAATATAACAGCACTTATGTTTGTACGTACCTATAATTCCTAATACCTCGCTACCATAACTATCAACTTTGACACCATCATCGCTATTGAATATAACAGCACTTATGTTTGTACGTACCTATAATTCCTAATACCTCGCTACCATACCCATATAGTCCCCATCACAACCCTGCACTGTCAGCCGGTGAAGTCTTTCCTAATACCTCGCTACCATAACCATCACAACCCTGCACTGTCAGCCGGTGAAGTCTTTCCTAATACCTCGCTACCATAACCATCACAACCCTGCACTGTCAGCCGGCGAAGTCTTTCCTAATACCTCGCTACCATACCCATCACAACCCTGCACTGTCAGCCGGTGAAGTCTTTCCTAATACCTCGCTACCATAACCATCACAACCCTGCACTGTCAGCCGGTGAAGTCTTTCCTAATACCTCGCTATCATACCCATCACAACCCTGCACTGTCAGCCGGCGAAGTCTTTCCTAATACCTCGCTACCATACCCATAGTCCCCATCACAACCCTGCACTGTCAGCCGGTGAAGTCTTTCCTAATACCTCGCTACCATACCCATCACAACCCTGCACTGTCAGCCGGCGAAGTCTTTCCTAATACCTCACTACCATAACCATCACAACCCTGCACTGTCAGCCGGTGAAGTCTTTCCTAATACCTCGCTACCATAACCATCACAACCACTGCACTGTCACTGTCAGCCGGTGAAGTCTTTCCTAATACCTCGCTTCATCACAACCATACACCCTAATACCTCGCTACCATAACCATCACAACCCTGCACTGTCAGCCGGTGAAGTCTTTCCTAATACCTCGCTACCATACCCATCACAACCCTGCACTGTCACTCGGCGAAGTCTTTTTCATTTTAGTCTAGCTATATTCAGACGGTTCTGTGCAGATTAAGAAGGATCTGTATTAGTTAAGCGGGTTAAGTGAGATAGTTCAAACCCTGTTAATTGTTGAAGGGCCTTTTTAAACTGAATAAAATCGTCTAATAGTAGCCAGATTAAAGTTAAAAGGACGTCGCAGGTACAGAAGAGGTTACAAATCTAGTGTGCGTATTGGAACCCGTAACTAACGAAAATTTGGGCGCGTGAGAAGTGTGGACTGGACTGTAATAATCATTTTATCGAACAGGATTGCACGATTTTGGATTACACAGCTGACGCTTAGTATGTATTGTTCTTTAAGGAATGCCAAATTCAAGATATATTTTTTTTAAATGGGTATACATTAATTCGCTTAATTAAGGGGGTAGTGGCTATTTTTTTGGTCTGCTTAGATATATAATCATTAATGTTTAGTTCCTCGCTAGACCTCCATCAAGCTTAGAAAATACACCCCCATACACCCCCTTCGAGATAAAATACACCCCATACACCCCTTCGAGATCAAATACACCCCATACACCCCTTCGAGATCAAATACACCCCATACATCCCCTTCGAGATAAAATACACCCCATACACCCCTTCGAGATCAAATACACCCCATACACCCCTTCGAGATAAAATACACCCCATACACCCCTTCGAGATAAAATACACCCCCTTCGAGATAAAATACACCGCATACACCCCCTTCGAGATAAAATACACCCCCTTCGAGATAAAATACACCCCATACACCCCTTCGAGATAAAATACACCCCCTTCGAGATAAAATACACCGCATACACCCCTTCGAGATAAAATACACCCCATACACCCCTTCGAGATAAAATACACCCTATTCGAGATAAAATACACCCCATACACCCCCTTCGAGATAAAATACACCCCATACACCCCTTCGAGATAAAATACACCGCATACACCCCATTCGAGATAAAATACACCCCATACACCCCCTTCGAGATAAAATACACCCCATACACCCCTTCGAGATAAAATACACCCCATACACCCCCTTCGAGATAAAATACACCCCATACACCGCTTCGAGATAAAATACACCCCATACACCCCTTCGAGATAAAACACATCCCATACACCCCCTTCGAGATAAAATACACCCCATACACCCCCTTCGAGATAAAATACACCCCATACACCCCTTCGAAATAAAATACACCCCATACACCCCCTTCGAGATAAAATACACCCCATACACCCCCTTCGAGATAAAATACACCCCATACACCCCCTTCGAGATAAAATACACCCTATACACCCCCTTCGAGATAAAATACACCCCATACACCCCCTTCGAGATAAAATACACCCCATACACCCCCTTCGAGATAAAATACACCCCATACATCCCCTTCGAGATAAAATACACCCCATACACCCCCCTCCAGATAAAATACACCCCATACACCCCCTTCGAGATAAAATACACCCCATACATCCCCTTCGAGATAAAATACACCCCATACACCCCCTTCGAGATAAAATACACCCCATACACCCCCTTCGAGATAAAATACACCCCATACATCCCCTTCGAGATAAAATTGTAATTTTTTCGGCAGAAAAGTCAGGGTGTGAAACCGGAGCAATTTTGTGTATAGACTTGAATGAATATGAGCAGGAATACAAGACATGTTACACGAAATATCATTGTTTTGTCCATGTTTTCCCTTCCAAAGACATAATTTGAACTATACCCCACAAATTAATCGTTGCATAGACAATAATTAAAACTAAAAAGAATGGCTTCGGCTTTCGTTTGTGCCCCTGCTGTCCTTATAATATTATCATAGTCGCCTGTATCAAAACATCCCTATCATCGGTAGAGTATCACCATAATCTGTCTTATCATATCAACCCTTTCAGTATTCCGGGACGTGGTTATTCCTTTTATTAGGACTATTATTGGACGATTTCATTCAGCTTAGGAAGGAATTGTGGGTGTAAGGGTTTTTGAGATAGATATTCACCCTTTCGATACCTGCAGGGCCTTCCAAAGCTAAGTAAATTCGTTTAATGTCAGCCAGAACTAAACAAAGAATACCGTCCGAATACTGAAAAGGTTACCTAACAACATGATTACATTTACTACAATCACCTCAATATTGTTATAAATGACCATCAGCCCTGCTTCACCACAATCACCTCAATATTGTTATAAATGACCATCAGCCCTGCTTCACCACAATCAGCAATAGGTCCACAAAACTTACATAGTGTACCATCTCATCAATGTCACCACACTCACTACTACATTTAATACCGGTATATCACAAAGCTCAACACTATCATCACGAAAATCATCATACCTACCAGCATAATTATCCCTTCCCCAATCTCACCACACATACCTTATTTCATTATTTCGAATAAATATTATTTAGCATTATAATCATCTAGCCTACGTACACTACGTTTTTTATGACACACACCACAGAAACCTTAATCAATAGTAGTTAAGCAGGGCCTACAAATCATAAGGTTAACTAGTTTGGACTGTAAATGAGTTACAAAATAATATTTACTTATTTCGCTTAACTGGACTTTGAGTTACCGTATATAAAACCTATTTTTAACAATCAAATTGTCATAAATTGAATATCTAACACATTTTGCTGACTATTAGATTAATATTTATCATTACACTGTACGGTATAAGCATATCTTCACACCAAAATATTGATCAGCAGAATGTAGCGGCGCGTAATTATCCACTGCAAATGATCAAATGAATTTGAAGGATTCACTTATATTATATTTTGGTCAAGTTGATTAGAAAAGCTTATTGACGACCATAATCAAAACTCCATGATGGAAGTGAAATTTATCGGATACCAAATCTGTGTAAGGTATTGTTTTATTTGTCATTTGTAACCTCCAGGAACTTATGTGGTAGTTCACGTGATACCTCCTAAAACTATTATTCGCAGACATAGCTGTGACTGTGAAGATACTTGATATATGTTTTAGTTCTGGAGACGAGCTGGTGAGCAGACGTGGATATGGAGTGATCGCAAGAAATAGGTTGGGCGTTAAACTCCTAAAATAATTTATAATATCTTTGAATAATATAGTGATATGTTGATCTAGCATGTGTCTATAGTCTGTGTTTTCCCAGGTGTTAGTAATTAACTTTGTCCCCATCTTGTTTACTCAGCTATTATGAAGATGTTGTAGCGAAATAATTAACTTTGTCCCCATCTTGTTTACTCAGCTATTATGAAGATGTTGTAGCGAAATAATTTGTTAATTATAAACACTTGGCGATAATATGACCCACAGACAGAGTAGTTGTTAATTATAAACACTTGGCGATAATATGACCCACAGACAGAGTAGTTGTTAATTATAAACACTTGGCGATAATATGACCCACAGACAGAGTAGTTGTATATTTTGTCAACGAAGTATGGAGACATTTCTGGTAAGGGCTTGCATTTACTGTCAGCTGGAATTTATTATATGCCTGGAAACAAACAGACAACAGGTGTAGTCGAGGGTACAAAGCCGATACAAGGAAACAAAGTAACAGGGAAATTGCAACGGCAATAATGTAATACAAAAACTAGAAACCTAAGCTACATATTGGGGAACCCGCGAAGGAATGTTCGCGTCCAGAAATATATGTGGAGTAAAGGGTTAGGATAGGGAGACATATGAGTTACCTACCCGTAACGTAACTTAACCTTAATCATATAATCTAACACAATAGTTTTGTCATTTGGTGTGTTATTTATGGTCCAAGCAAAGTTTGTTACCGATTTGTTTTGCTATTTACTTTCCATCTTACTAGTGTTCGCTTAGAACGCCGTAACTAACAGATAAGAGATTAGCCTGTATCATATCTTCTACTGCTATCCAGAATACGATAAAAAGCGCAATAAGATTACAATGTTAGTATCAGCTCTGAAGGATTTCTCAAATAGCTATTAGCCTTTTTAGAGTGAGAGCATACCCCTGTGATTGTGGGGAGTCAATCCGCGTACAATGACATCTAATACCGTAGTTAAAACTGCCAGTGTACAAAAATAAATACAAAACCAAAACAAAATAATAATAAAAACAAATTAATATAATGACATGAAATAAATGTCCAGTTATGTTTTAAATATAGTTAAGGTGTGTATTATAGATTGTGACTGGTATATACAAAACATAGATTGTGGAAAGGTTTATAGGGTAGTTGAAAACAGGAGTGCAAGATAAACAGTGACTTGTATTGTTACACATTAAGAGATGTGTAAGATGGATGAACCTATACTCGTTGGAGCGTAGAAGGGAACAATACTTGATAATATTCACGTGGTATATCGAGTAGGGTTTAGTACAAACTCAGTGATATGAGAGGCTGGGAATGCGATATTCCCCTAGATGATAAATCGGTGTTATGGGCTCGTTACGAGAGGCGAGTAAGAGACATGAGAGCCGTCTCTTTCGACTTTTTTCAAGAAAGCCCTCGATGTCGAATTACAAAAGGAGAACGTTCCGCTCATTCGAAAAGTTTGCTACACCAAATCACAACCAACAACCAGGGGCGTTGCGCCGGTGCTACTAACTGTGTGGCGAAGACACCAAAGGTAGACTAAATGTAGATAGTGTGACAGGTGTCTTGGTTATATAATATTAAATGTTTGAGTTATCGTGTGACAGTTGTACTGGGATAAGATGAATAATAACTGGTGTATACGATCAGTTGTGACAGGTGTGCACAATATAATCTGAGTGTAGTCGGCAGCCAATGTACAAGTGTGTAAGATATTGTGACAGATGTGCTGGGTGAACTGTGTGACACGTGTATAAGGTTCATGATAGCAGCTGTGTATGATAGATTACGACGGGTGTATTTGATATATTTTGTCAATGGTTCGGGAAGATCGCGTGACGGGAGTGTAGTCAGGCTTATGTGGCATGATAAATGATGTGACATGCGCGACACGGATGGGGTGGGGTTAATTATCACAGGTCAACGTTGGGTTTATAACAAGTGCTTAAGAATGAGGTTTACGATCAAATTTTACATTCTTACCATGATGGAATTTTTGTTCACATTATTTAAGGTTATATACCTATTCATATTTATCTTATCATTCTAAAATGCTCGCAAATGAAATGAGGTTGGTTTGGTTAGATTAAAGGGGGGGTACAAAGTAATTTCCGAATGCAATGAAGGTTGAAATCGAAAGAATCACACTGAATCTCGGGTATATCAGAATCAGTGGAGGTCGTAAGGCAAAAATTTGTCAAATATACAAGGTGTTGTGGAATTGAAGTTTGTCAGTTATATGAATACCACATGCAATTGATAACAAGAGGGATTGTGAAATCTTAGGTAGATTCAGAAAGGTATGAGGTTCCGGTAGGTTGTGATAGGATTGGGGTAGATTGACAAATGTGAGGTAGATTATGGCGGGCTTAATTTAATTGTAGTCAGGTGCATGCACAAGTTTGTAACATTTTGTGAGTTACAAATTAACAAAATTGGTTCACATAAACAGTGTTGTAATTGAGATTATAAATCGAAAAATCACTTTATATGAGTACCATTTTTGCTACAATTAAGTGTTCAAATGTTTACAATATAGATCGTGTAGCAGGTGCCGTGACGTACCGGTTGATTCTGGCAGGTGTTTGGTACAGAAAGTGTTGATTATAACAGGTGTTAGATAAATTGACAGGTGTGAGATAGGTACAGTGCGACAGGTGTGAGATAGGTAGATAATGGCAAATCTATAGTACAGAGTGACAGATTAAAGGTAGAGGTATTGCAGGAGATCAAATGTATATAGAACAACAATTACACGAATAGATTAGATTGCAAGTCTAAAGTATGTTACTCGATAGATTAAGTATACTTCTGCTTGATGCATTGTCAAAATAACAGCGCTTCAGATGCATGACGGAAAAAATGAATCTGCAGATATATAAGCATTGCAGCATTTCGATATGTTTAGAAGGCACATCTCCTATATAAACGACTACAACAAAGATCTTATCATACCGACTTGATCATACAGTATAGAAAGGAAAACTCGTTTTGGTGAAAATAGTTACAATCATAAATAAAACCGTAAGTGCGGGTGACCTACTTGTTAGCGAGTGGGATGGTGGACCAATCATAGTCATCCAGGATCTTGGAAACTGCATCACTAATTTTGCCGGAGAAGTTGGTGTTGGGGGGGCCACCAGGGAGTAATACAGCGGCCAGAGAACCGTCGTCACTCTGGACTAGGCTAACGGATCCCGGGTTCGAAGCATGTCCAGGGTGGTATGAAGGTTTGTGGGGGGCTCCGATGGGTTGCGAGTTCGTCGGGGGGCGGGTGATAGGTTCGGGGTTCCCAGCACCCTCCGTCAGTTGTGGGGACACTCGCTCTGTCTTCACAGGATCCATTTTCTATAAGAGGGATTGGAAACTAAGGGGAAAATATCGGTTGACAATCCCCTCACTTCACCAAGGTATTGTTGGAGTTTCGCGTGGCACGGAACAATAGCGTCTCAGGGTATGGTTATGAGCGGAACAAGAGTGTCTCAGGGTATGGTAATGAGTGGCGCTTGCTGAACAAAAGCGTCTCAGTGACTTGTGGTTCGCGGCACGTGGCTATGGCAAGAGCGGCGGGGCACGTCACGGGTACCGCTCACGACTGGGACCTAACTAAAGCTGCCCTTGTCCAGGGGTTCCTGATAGATTAGTCTTACTTCAGTGACTGCCGGGCCTGCACAGAACCCTCCTTTGTCCCCGCGGCTAGTCCTCTCATTCGCCCCGCCCAGCCAAGCCCCGCCCGTAGTCCCGCCCAGTTTCTCCCCTCTCTCCCAATCCCCTCACGTCTTCAACTCCACTTTGCGGTGATTGGCTAGCATTCATTCCGGTTGGCGTGGCTTCTTCTCCCTTCTCCAACTCTTTCTTGTCGTGTTTGTGTTTTGGTCCTGCTTGGTGTCAATCTAGGGCCTAATTGAGAGACATAGGGCTACCTGTCTTGGTCGCCTCACACCTGTTCCAGACAGGTTGACAGGTGTATGAGAGACCACGCCTCTTCACACACCTGCTAGTAGGGGGGAGACGAGGAGAGGGAGGGAATCAAGGCGTATCCTTCCCACTCTTGCGCGACATCCTAACCAAAAAAAAATTGTCGGTGAAGTTAAAATGTCGCGCAATTTGGTTAGAGAGAAAGAGAGCTCATGGCTTTTAGGATAGATATGTTCTTTAGTTTAGAGTGTGTGGGGTAAGCTTAGTATTTCTTGACTGTATTTGTTTAGTTTGATATTCTTATTTTATTCTCGACTTCCTTTGCTTTTTCTTCTAGTGTTAATTGTCATTCTGCTTTACTAGATCAGTAACTCTAATCAAGCTTGACCCCCCCCCCCCCCTCTCTCTCTCTCACTTATCTAAAAATCTAAGTTACACAGACACAAAATTAAGAGTAACCTAGTTTTGCATATCAAATAATATTGTAAATTTCGTCCAAGCATACATGATTATCGTGTATTAATATATGTAATCCTTAGCTGAATAAACTCGAGTAATGTTAACCCGAATAAGATAGGCATCACAATGAAAAGTGTTCTTAGTCTAGCTTGGTGTAATCAACTACCAACCTAATTATACAAACATAAACACCCTACCATCTTCCTTAAAATATTTCGCATTTCGACAGTTTTCGTGGTCACTTGCTTGATTAACACCTTTCACTAAATTAGTAGCTTATAAATCAAACGGTACCACCAAGGGATAATACTCAGATTAAGACTGAAATCTGAAAACCAAACATTATTATTGTATATATATATATATATATATATATATATATATATATATATATATTACAGTACATGTTCTTGTACTAATATTCTATAGGTGTTCACAATACACCGGTTGAGTGCAACGAGAGCCAATGTCCAAAAATGTCAATAACCGGTAAATCCATGTCTAAATATATTGGTAAAATAGTCCATTTCCTCCTACATCACTGTTAGTAGCATTCATGTTACTACTGGAGGAGAAGGTCGGACCTTTTTCACCAAAATATACATATCTTTAGGCGTAGTGTTATCTGTCAAAGTTATAATTGGCATTTCTGGACATTTAACATTTTTGCAATCAACCGGAAAATTATGAGTGCCGTTATTATATACTCCGCCATAATCTCTCACAACTTATGAGTGCCGTTATTATATACTCCGCCATAATCTCTCACAACTTATGAGTGCCGTTATTATATACTCCGCCATAATCTCTCACAACTTATGAGTGCCGTTATTATATACTCCGCCATAATCTCTCACAACTTATGAGTGCCGTTATTATATACTCCGCCATAATCTCTCACAACTTATGAGTGCCGTTATTATATACTCCGCCATAATCTCTCACAACTTATGAGTGCCGTTATTATATACTCCGCCATAATCTCTCACAACTTATGAGTGCCGTTATTATATACTCCGCCATAATCTCTCACAACTTATGAGTGCCGTTATTATATACTCCGCCATAATCTCTCACAACTTATGAGTGCCGTTATTATATACTCCGCCATAATCTCTCACAACTTATGAGTGCCGTTATTATATACTCCGCCATAATCTCTCACAACTTATTTCCCTACTGCTGATGATTTACCCCAATATGGTCAATCGGAGCAATTTCCCCGGTAACATAAGCTTTCTCGTGTGACTTGAAATAATGTTTTGGATAATGGCTATAGATCAAATACCACATTATGTATATTATATTATATTATATTATTCAGCCTAAAGCGAAGTCGTACGGCAGAACTTTACGCCAACATGTATTAAGGGGAGATTTCCGCTTGAGGGATTTTTTCTGAACCCCTCTCTCTGATGTTTAGCCCCATTGCTTTGGAGATTTTAGACGTTCGCCGATGGGCGATTTTAAGCACTTTCGCCCCATGTCTGTCAATTCTATGACCTTCCGTGCCATTTAGGTGTCATTTTTTTCCTGGCAATCGATAGCAAATCTGTAATTTAGGAGGAAGCGGCCTTCGGCCGGGACATTTTTCTACTGAAAAATATACACATTTATCTTGAAAGGGAGTCTATGAGGGTGTAATTATCTTGAAAGGGAGTCTATGAGGGTGTAATTATCTTGAAAGGGAGTCTATGAGGGTGTAATTATCTTGAAAGGGAGTCTATGAGGGTGTAATTATCTTGAAAGGGAGTCTATGAGGGTGTAATTATCTTGAAAGGGAGTCTATGAGGGTGTAATTATCTTGAAAGGGAGTCTATGAGGGTGTAATTATCTTGAAAGGGAGTCTATGAGGGTGTAATTATCTTGAAAGGGAGTCTATGAGGGTGGAATTATCTTGAAAGGGAGTCTATGAGGGTGTAATTATCTTGAAAGGGAGTCTATGAGGGTGTAATTATCTTGAAAGGGAGTCTATGAGGGTGTAATTATTTTGAAAGGGAGTCTATGAGGGTGTAATTTTAAGCTTGATGGGGGTCTAGGGAACAAACTAAATACCTCCCCTTAAGGTGGGTGAACTTGGATGGAGCCATATTTTAAGAACTACCAGATCTGCACTGCCGAAAAATCCTAGGATATGTGACTCAAGAAATGTATAGTGTTGATGAAATAGATCAATTAAGTTACATCCTGACTGTTGTAAATAGCTTAAGAAGGACCTCTAAAAATAGTTAAGTAAAATGAGACACAAATAATTATAAATAAAAAGGGACGAGCATGTGTATAAATAAATTACTACGGTACATAAACCTAAACAAAAGTAGAGTGCAAATAGAACTTAAATAGGAGTTCAAATGTATAAAGATATACATGAAGTGTACATTAAATAGGAGTTCAAATGTATAAAGATATACATGAAGTGTACATTAAATAGGAGTTCAAAATGTATAAAGATATACATGAAGTGTACATTAAATAGTAGTTCAAATGTATAAAGATATACATGAAGTGTACATTAAATAGTAGTTCAAATGTATAAAGATATACATGAAGTGTACATTAAATAGGAGTTCAAATGTATAAAGATATACATGAAGTGTACATTAAATAGGAGTTCAAATGTATAAAGATATACATGAAGTGTACATTAAATAGGAGTTCAAAATGTATAAAGATATACATGAAGTGTACATTAAATAGGAGTTCAAAATGTATAAAGATATACATGAAGTGTACATTAAATCGTACTAAAGGAAGTTTGATGCAAATACGGTCAGAAAGTAGGAGCTAATTGCTGAGTGAAAGTGAAAGTGAAAGGGCTGTTACTTGAGAGAGAGAGAGAGAGAGAGAGAGTGAGTGAGAGAGAGAAAAAAAAAAAGAGGGGGAGTAAAGATAGTGAGAAGAGGAAAAGGGTGACATTTGAGAGAAAATTTGCGTGTATTGATATGTCTATATATATATATATATACTGTATATATATATATATATATATATATATATATATATATATATATATAATTTATATATATATATATATATATATATATATATATATATATATATATATATATATATATATATATATATATATACTGTACACAGTATACTGTATAATTATATAGAATGTCTAAGTTAATATTATAGTTGGGAATGAGAAAATAACTTGATTTATTGAAGAACCGAAAATTAATAACAGCACTGTCAATAGTATGTGCTCTGCACTGACATAATTGACACTCATTAATACGTACCGGCAATGAATGTGTATGTTCACATTTGTATACATGCATTAATATTATCAATTAATGTGTATGTTCACATTTGTATACATGCATTAATATTATCAATTAATGTGTATGTTCACATTTGTATACATGCATTAATATTATCAATTAATGTGTATGTTCACATTTGTATACATGCATTAATATTATCAATTAATGTGTATGTTCACATTTGTATACATGCATTAATATTATCAATTAATGTGTATGTTCACATTTGTATACATACATTAATATTATCAATTAATGTGTATGTTCACATTTGTATACATGCATTAATATTATCAATTAATGTGTATGTTCACATTTGTATACATACATTAATATTATCAATTAATGTGTATGTTCACATTTGTATACATGCATTAATATTATCAATTAATGTGTATGTTCACATTTGTATACATGCATTAATATTATCAATTAATGTGTATGTTCACATTTGTATACATACATTAATATTATCAATTAATGTGTATGTTCACAATTGTATACATGCATTAATATTATCAATTAATGTGTATGTTCACATTTGTATACATGCATTAATATTATCAATTATGTGTATGTTCACAATTGTATACATGCATTAATATTATCAATTAATGTGTATGTTCACATTTGTATACATGCATTAATATTATCAATTAATGTGTATGTTCACATTTGTATACATACATTAATATTATCAATTAATGTGTATGTTCACATTTGTATACATGCATTAATATTATCAATTAATGTGTATGTTCACATTTGTATACATGCATTAATATTATCAATTGAATGTGTAGAAATTACTATATAGCTAAGTCATTCATTGATGAAATGAGTGTTCATTAGCAAAATAATAGAGCACATACATTAATTATGGAAGATTTATGTATTCCTATTAGAGCATTCTTGTTTTTTCAGATATTTTTACATTTATTTATCAAGTATAATGTTTTTTTAAATTGAATAACTTATCACATTTAGATACAAGCACCTCTACGTGGTCTTTTGTTAGTAATCAGCATAATAACGACAGATTATATATATATATATATATATATATATATATATATATATATATATATATACTGTATATATACAGTATATATATATATATATATATATATATATATATATATATATATATATATATATATACAGTATATACTGTATATATATATATATATATACTGTATATTTATATAGTATATACTGTATATATATATATATATAGTATATATATATATATATATATATATATATATATATATATATATATATATATATATATATATATATATATATATATATATATATATATATATATATATATATGAAAACCATAATGAAGTTAGTTTGTATTGGAATTTATAATAAGTAGAGTTAATATATTAATAAATGTTACAATCAATCCATTATGACGTCAGTTTAGCCCTTTCAGCACGATGACGTAAGTTGCATCTTAGGTTATCATTAGGGGATTTTCTCTAACTTATAATCTACTTCTAGGACTCAAAGGAGTAAATAATTATAAGATAAATATACCTTCTTAACCCTTTACAAGCTCCAATACGCATTTCTGTTTTGTTTTCTGGTAATTATTAGACGATTTTATTCAGATTAGGAAGGGTATATGGAAGTCAGAGGGTTGATTGAGAGAGTCTTTACCCTTTTAATACCCACAGATCCTTCCTAAGCTCCATAAAATCGTCTAATGATAGCCAAAATAAACTGCTAAACGCGTCAGAGCTTCAAGGGGTTAATAACATAAATCCTTCATAAGGGGACGTTATATACAGTATTCGATTTTTTTTTTTTTTTTTTATTATTACCGGTATGTATATATTGTTTACAGTTTGCTCCCTAGACCTCTATCAAGCTTAAAGAAACACCATCCCAAAGAACCCCCTTCGAGAAAAAATTGTAAATTTGTCGGTAGAATACAGGCCCACCAGGAACAAATCGACACCTAAATGGCCTGAAAAGTCTGAATATTGACAAAGAAATGGGCGAAAGTAGTCAAATTTGAAAACTAACGTACGGGGCTAAACGTGAAGGAGAAAGGGGTTCAGAATAAAAACACGAATAATATTCTTTAAACCACAAAAACATATCTAATTATAGCCAGAATAAACGGTAAACAAAGGTGTCATCTTGCTGAAGGGGTTGATATTAGCAGTGTCGAAGTAAAGGTTTCTGGGAATAGTCATGATATTATAGAATGGTAGAGTGTTCTTTATCTCTAGTATTTGAGGACGCATACATTAATTATATTCTGGCTATCATTGGACGATTTTACTTAGTGTAGGAAGGAATCTTGGCAGTCGGAGGCTTAATTGAGATAGTGTTTACTTCCTTGATTTCTAGAAACCCTTTGTAAGCTGCATACAATCGTCTAAGAATAGCCAGGATATAATTGAGAAACGCGTCTTGATACTGATATGGTTAAACTAAATGAAGACAACAAGAGCGACACAGACAGACAGGCATGCAGACGTGTGAACTGTGACCCACTCTGTACCGGTGACGTACTTAACTCTATTCTGGATATACGATTGCATTCAGATTAAATATATTCCAACTATCTAACTTATAGCCACTTTTTACTACGACATATCCTTCCTAAACTGCAAACAGTTGTATACATATAGCTAGACTAAAATATAAAAACCGTCTCAGGTACAGAGGGGGTTAAAGCAGAGACGCGATCTCGCATCCGTCCTTCCATTTAATGTCCACCCAAATGAGGTAATTCGTACTTATTGTGAGCCCAATATCAATATAGCCAAACAGTTTTTTTTCCAACCCTCCCGACAAAGAATCTTTCTCGTTTGTTGATATAATGATTGATGGAAAATGCAATCTGGGGAACAATTAACAGATGGCGGTGAAATACTGCCCGTCACCACCATAGCTGCCTATTGATGGCGAGCATTGTATAGTGGTGGACATTAATACTTGAACACCTCCCTATGAGACAATGAGCAATGACTAGTGGAATTTAATAATTCAATGATTTACTTATCATATTTCATTAACGCATCATAAATATTCCTCATAATATTGCAAACAAACTTCTGACCACGACTATGCATTGATCACCACACCGTCTACATTCACACTTCACACCACCAGCCTACAACAACAACAACAACAACAACTGGTCATTAATACAGCATGTCGGTGTGCTGATGATGAATTCTGCAACTAAGTATAGCTCAAATTGGTTTCCAATAATATTTCTCACAGTATTACCGGAAATAGAACTGGAGTGAGTGGGCTTACAAGTATAGCTTTATGACCGTCCAGCCGCACCTCCCCTGCTTACCCTATACTTAACTGTAGCCTATATGGACCAGTTCCGGAACTGTAGCCTATATGGACCAGTTCCGGAACTATATGGACCAGTTCCGGAACTATATGGACCAGTTCCGGAACTATATGGACCAGTTCCGGAACTATATGGACCAGTTCCGGAACTCCTAGGAATCGGTGTAATTCGAGTGGGAAGATAACTCCATTCGGCAGGCAATATATATATATATATATATATATTTATATACTGTATATACTGTATGTATATATATATATATGTATATATATATATATAAATTATATATCTATCTATCAATCTATTGCCTGACGCCGTGATCCCCGAAGGGGTGGCCACGAACGAACCGCCCCCATGCACCTCTGTCCCCAGTCAGTCGACGCCCCTCCCCCCAACCAGCACCGCCTTCATTCATGTAGTTCCTCACTCCATCCTTCCACCTCATATTCGGTCTACCTCTCCCCCTCTGTCCCTCCACCTCGCTCTCGTACACCCTCTTAGTCATTCTCTCGCTTTCCATACATTCCATATGGCCGAACCATCTCAAGTTGTTCCTTTTCACACTTTCCAGCACATCTACCTCCACACCACACCTCCTTCTTACTTCCTCATTAGTCTGTCTATCCCTCCATGTAACTCCGC